>JAOYMZ010043768.1:0-14872 GCA_025802335.1 Pinguicula primuliflora | reverse complement strand
AATATAATAATACTACAATTTGACTAAATTTATGGCCCTTGAATTCATCAAAGTAAAAATTCGCAGTACTATGTAAAGGGTAGGGGCGGATTTAAGGGGGCACGTGCCCCCCTCCAGTCCTATGTACATCCACCCCTGATGGTGACGGACTTTAATTTTGGTGATCTAAGATCTTCGTACAAATTTGTAACATTATGAAACTTGTTAGGTATGCTTAGCATTTTAAAATTAATATAGGCGTGGTCTATTCAATTATTATTTGTCACGTCAAATTTTGCCATTTAAATAGTCCCATTATTGGTATAACGTATAACTAGTTCATTTCAATTTTATTGGAGTGAAGAGCGGCAATGCATTTGGTTACCCGTTAGTTCTGATTGCTAAATTTGCATGGTAACTTTGTCTTGGCCTCAATTATTGTACACGTTGGTTTTTTGATTGTTAAGTTTGCATGATAAGTTTGGTTTCAATTTTCTTCATGCCTTCCCATACTCCCCTTTTTCTGTACATATCACGTGCTTGAATAGGAACTTCATTCATTGATCCTCCTTTGCCCTCATGACTACATCTTGAACCTTCGCTCTATATATATGTGTATGAATAGTGAAGACTCACCGTTAAGAGAACACAAAATTGAAACTACTCTTCACATTTGCATATGGCTCTTCTACTAAATCTTATGGTTTTCGTAATACTTTTTTCTGGTGGGAGTGCAAAGTCATGGTTTAACAGAGAGCTAGTCGAAGTTGCTGGCCCTGAATCCGCAAATGTTGCGGTCGCCACAGATCGGACCAGTAACTTTTTGAAGGTCATGGATGCAGTAGCTTCTTTCCCATACCACAATATGAAGAGGTACGTAATATACATCAAGAGGGGAGTATATGCAGAGCATGTCATGATAAGTGCCCAAAAACTAAATATCACAACGTTCGGCGATGGTATGGATACTACAGTCATCACCGGGAATTGTAGTAACGCAACCGACTGGCATACAACCGACTCTGCTACCTTTAGTACGTTTATATAACATTCTTTCCAAGTTAATTTTTACTTATCATCTCATAAGTATAATGAATCATTTTATATTGAACTCTGCAGGTGTTTTAGGTAGGGGTGGACATTCAAAATTCAGTCGGAATTTGGAATTCGTTCCGAAATTATTTTGCAAGCTTAACCGCCATCCCGATCCGTTCCGTATTATAATTTTGAATTTCGGAACGAGGAATTTAAGAATTCGAAATGCCCAGTATTTCAGAATTCGGAATCCAAATGCTAATCCCTAATTTTAGGTCGGGGATTCGTCGCTATAAATATTACCTTTAAGAACACAGCTGGCCCGAAAGGGATGCAAGCTGTGGTCCGATTTCTCAGTCTTATATCATTGCAGCATCCGTGGATATCAAGATACACTATACGCCAACGGCTTGCACCAGTTTTACCGTGAATGCCTAATTACCGGAATTATAGATTTTATATTCGGTAATGGTGCAACAGTTTTCCAGAGGTGTGATATTTAAGTCCGACAAGCCCTCCACCTCAGGAGAACACTATAACGGCTTAGGGACGGACTAGCCTTAAGGAACAATCCAACTTTTCGATACAATTTTGTAATATATCGTCTGAGCTCGGAGTATCGACACCAACATATCTCAACAGGCCTTGGAAACGATATTCAATTATGTGTGAATGTGTTAATTGAGATTAATCATTGGGCCCCCACATCACTTTCCATGGAGGTTTTTCTTATTACTTTGCGGTGTGAGCTGTGATTTGCAAGATGGCTGCCCATACTCTGAATTTGGGACCGGTGGAGTGTGTTTTTTCCAATGGTGTGAGTAGTAGGACCATTGTGATTCATGTTAAAGGGATAGAATATTTGTTTGGAGAGAGATTTCCGATATTTGAATCCTTGAAATTTTAAGTATGTATAATTTTTTATATATAATTAAGGGTGTGTTTGGGAGAGCTTATGTTTTTGCAGAAAGACTTTTGCAGAAGGACTTTTCAATGTGCAAGAATAATTATATCACATTTAAACTTCGAATTAATTTCAAAATTGCCACTGATAAAAACCATTCAAAAGCTACTCCCACCTAATTTATGACTTTTAGCTTTTTTCTGACTTTTTTGTCGATAAGCCAAAGTTAAAGCTGATTTACCAAACACTGCAAAAACAGCTTATACTGTGGAAAAGGCAAAAGGAGCTGTGGAAAAGCTCTCCAAAACACTGCCTGAGTATAAGGCATAAAACGATGTCGGTTTATGCTATAAAATGTGTGTTTTTTAAATAAAACAATGTAGTTTTACAACGTATACTTAATTATGTATAAAAAAATTCTAATATTCTACAAACAACTTTGCCCAACAATTTGCCATGTTTTTTTCCAACTGAGTCAGGAATAAGGAGTACATCTTCATTTCTCCACCGACGTCTGGAAAAACTAACTTAACAAGAACAAATTCTCATTGTTTTTCTGCCGAGGAGCAGCCGTTCGAGCCCAAAATGTAGGGAAAAATGCAATAAAACATTTCATTTTGGCACTGATTAAACTTTTCATTTTGGCACTGATTAAACATTTCTCATGAGGTGTCAATATCTAATTAAGTGTTGAAAATTCATCCCAATATTTTATCCAATCAAAAGGAGGTGACTTATAATATCACTCCAATTTTAGTCCACGAACTATCCCGATTAAATCAACAATTATGACCGAATCCGATCCAGATGCAAGCAACCAACCCATCATCGGCAGCTGAGCATATGAACCGGCCAGGGAAATGAAATACAAATTGGTGTCTGTCTCTGAAACTAATCAGTAAAATTTATCTTAAAATTCTGATAGAGCAGAGCTACTAAATCTTCAAACGCGAAACAAGGCATTCATAATTGCTGACCAAAGTCGATACTAAGGTTAGAATAGAAGTCCCGAGGAATATTGTTGATATGTAAATCCTGATGTTAATGTATGGATAGAGATACGAAGGTTTTCTCAGCTGTGATGAGATGAATAAACCTTGCAAGTGTTTTGCTTAGTTGACCGTTACTTGAGCAGAAAGGAAATTCGATGGTAGGGAGCCTTGGTTGGACACTTTTGTCCTTGAGAATTTGAGAACATCCACTGCCTCTGCCACCTTGGCTGCAAGTGGTTCTGGTGAATCGAGGAGATGGAGGAGGTCAGAATTGTCCATCTCCAGAAGCATACCTGTAATCTTGCGAGCAAGATCAGGCTGCACACAAGTTGAAAACGAGCTTGTGAGTTCATTTGACATTCACCACGATAAATAAAATAAAATAGAATGGAAATATACGGTTGCGGGATGGGCATATGATTGCGTGACCTGTCTAAGGGCGGAATTTACTGGGTATAGAATGGAAATATCAACTCACCTGATGGCGAGCAACAAGTGGATAAAGGCGCTCCCCAAGTATCCGTTTTTGATGCTCTGGAGGTATAGCATCAATAAAGTTACTTGTCTCTGACTCAGAACTCTGCTAGAATAAGCAGAAAAGCAATAGGATTTCTTTAGTTATCACAAGTGTATGTATGACCACTCGTTATACCTATAACGTACTCATCAAGCTTAAAAAACAAATCATAGACTTAAGTTAATCATCTCAGGTAAAAGCTTAAAAGATATCATACTCTTGGTGGCCTCCCTCAGGCTGCGAACCAAAAATAAAGTTAAAAATCCTTAATCACACGAATTCGTTATGTTTAGTCTTACTCTTCAGATATCCATATGATACCAATTCCTTATGTTTAGTCTTACGAATCAAACTTATTTAAATGTTCCTCTTATTCTATATTTCCACGTTGACACTACAGATGCATACATATAAACTGAAAGTGCGAATATACATACCTCCATGTTGCTTGATTCCTTTGAAAAAGTGAAAAGATAAGGGTTCTGCAAACGGTGTGCATATGTCATACCAGAATCCCGAGGAGCAACATGCGCGTTCATCTTAGCTCTATTTTGTCTCTGTGGTTTCATATTATTATTACGTATCTGTTAATCGGAACAACATTTGATTAGATTAATGCAAAGTATACAAGTTTAGCACCTCTCAAAGTATAGAGTCCAAGATTGGATAATTGAAACAATCAGAATAAGAAGAAAGTAATAAGACTGACTGTGTTGACGGAAGCGGATTGAACAGCGGATCTAGAAGAATTTGCAATGCCATTAATCCTCCATTCCGGAGTAATTCCGGACCCAAACATCATACCAGTCTGTGCAGGAGTTTGTGGAACATTGCCAGGAGCAGGATAATATAGAGGACAATATCCATTAGGAAAGATAGCTGATGGTACAATTAATCCTGCTAGACGTTGAGCACATAGTACTTGTAGTTGGGCTTGTCTTTCCTCTTTCCTCTGGGCAATTGCAACATATAAGGGCTTCCGACGCAACATATATCCTGCAATACATGCAACAGCAACAATAAATGAAGCTTGAGCAACTACAAAAGGGTTATGAATGATCCAAACGGATAATTTCGGCCTCCTGGAACTTTCAACAGGGAATTGTGAGATTATGAATGATCCAACATCTGATGAAACATGAAGGAAATTGCAGATCTCAAATTGCATCTAGAGTTGCTTCACACATATATATTAGTTTAACTTTCTTCAGATGTTACACATTTCTCCACCGATCTTCTGGCATAGGAAGGAGAAAACATGCCCTAGAAGATGCCAAAACGGACACATGCACGAATGCAGAAACATTCCTAAGATGAAGTACCAACTCAGGATACTAATTATCATTCTAAGTGCAGAATCTATGGAAGACGAAAAGCTTAGGAAGATGTTAAGATTGGGAGAAAACTGAAACATTTGATAGATCAATGCAGATTCAGGAGCCATTTGAGGAAGTTTATATGCCAAACGATTTTACGCACCTACAGAGGCATAATATAACGAGTACAAAATAGGCATTACAGTGTAAGCCAACTATTATTCCTTAAGTTTTTTTCCTAGATTTCCGCCGCCATCTTCTTCCAATGTGTGGTTACTGCCAGTGGACTCACCACTACCTCCTCACAACCTAATCTTTCAGTAGTCAGCTTAAAATTACTTGAATCCAGAGGTATAATAAATGAAAAGTATTTCGCTTCTCATTTATCCAGAAATCTCTTAAGCAACTTACACCTCTCTTCGATTGCTTCAGTATGATTAGAAACCAGCAGAACACTTATTAACAATAAAACAGTAGAACAATTAGAATAGGATTGCTCACCATGGAAAGTGTATATAGCTCTGTTTGCTTCCTCTGGAGTTGAGAAGCAAACGAAGCCAAATCCCCTGCTCACTCCCTTATCATCAATCATAATCTTCGCAGAGGTGATTGTACCACACCGACTAAAATAGTCCCTTAGTTCGTTGTCAGTAACATCATCATCAATATTTTTTACATACACATTTGAAGCCTGACATTGGTAATTTAGGAACACTGTAAAAGATGGGGAAATTTTTCTAGAAACTTGTTTTTTTTTTTAGCAAAAATCTAGAAAGTGAATTGATGTAAAGATTCCTAATGGACCTGATACTTCAAGGTATTCTCCTTCCTTTTATCCTCAAACTGACGACGCAACATTTCCTCCCTTTCATATTTTTTCTGAGCACGTGCAACATATAAACACTTCGAGCCTGTTTGAGAAATATATTACATGTCATATTTAAGCAGCGAAAGTGTTGCAAAATGATCATACAATAAAATGGTAAAAGTTCATGAGCATACCGAGTTGCATTCCGTTCAAAGCTTCCACTGCACGTTTGGCATCATCCGGGTTCTCAAAGTTGACAAATCCAAATCCCTTTGATGCACCATTATCATCTTTTGAGATGACAAAACTTAAAATCTTTCCATATTGACAGAATTTCTCCGCGAGGGCATCTTCAGAAAAGCTTGTATCCAAATTCTTCACATACAAGTTTGTATATGTCACTTCAGCACTTAAAACAGCTCGGTCACTTTTCTTCACAAACTTACCAACATACCTAATGTAAGAACATGTGTTATCAACTGATGATATATGGGAAACCAATGATATATTTCAGAAGACATATTTATTATATTTCAGAAGACATATTTATTATATTTCAGAAGACATATTATATTACTATATTTCAGAAGACATTTCTATTTCAATGATAAAATGAGATAGGAGATTGAGAAATACATTTCTTTGCCTCCCGCAGTTGAACCATTGAGCTTCTCAATGGCAGCTTTTGCAGAGCTTTCAGATTCAAACTGGGCAAAGCCATATCCTTTGCTCTTTCCATCATCAGAGGTAACAACTTTACAAGATAGTATATCACCAAACTTCTGAAACATTTCTTGAAGCTTCAAGCTGTCAATAGAGTCTCCCAAATTCTACATCAAAACAACGATACATAGTTATACAAACCGACTTAATATTAAGATTGCATGATATAAAGTTGATTGACTATGATTTCAACAAAGAATTGTAGAGCAACCTTTACAAAAACATTTCCTACTCCACTTCTTCGTGCATCTGAATCACGATGCGACCACATGACCCTTATAACTTTTCCATTCAGCGGGGAGAGATTTTTCTCCTTAATAGCCCGTAATGCTACAGAAAGGCGGTAGGAAAATAGTAAATGATTAGATGATATAGATCATGTAAATACAAGTCGTTTTTACGCCAGAAGCAAATATCCTACACATCATTAGAAAATAGTAAATGATTAGATGATACAGATCATGTAAATAGTCTGGAGAAGAGAAATTAGTTTCTGTAAATTCATGAATAACACGAGCAAATAACATCAGTCACGTACGGCAAGCTTTAAATAATTATTAATTTTATACCACGAGGATCGAATCATTCAATTGTTCACCTAGGGTAAGAAACACATCTCGCTATTCCCAGATAATACGAAAATGAACAGTGAATCAGATCAAATTACGCCCAATCACACTTTAACCACGAATAAACAATCAGATTCATCAATCAATAATAATATACACGCAGTGCAGTCCCATTGCTAACAAATAAAGAAAAATAATACTTCACCATCCTGAGGCCAGGTAAAGTTCACGTATCCATAGTATAACGATCGGCCAGTCGCAGAGTCCCGACAAACGCGAACCGAAGCGAGGGTCTTGAACTCTGAGAAAGCATCGAACAACATAGTATCGGTGACGTCCGGATGCAGATCTCCTACGTACAGAGATGCCGCCTTCGCCGGCACAGCCATTTCCACCGCCATGACCGATTCCTGTGCAAGACGAAACGACTCCAACAAAATCAATGGTTGTGCCACGAGAATCGCGTAAAAAAATCGGATCCGGAATTTTTATTATGCCGTCTATTTTTTTTTTTTACTAAATTGTGGAAAAAATGCAAATGCGCATTGAAATTGGGTGTGTTTGGGAGTAGGAGTAAGGAGAGGAGTGAGTTTGGCAGTGCGTGTTATGTGTGTGCAGAATCCGTTTTTGGTTTGTTGCTTGAAAGGGGAAATCTGCATGGACGCGGGAATTCCGTAGCGCTTTGCGATACGGATACCAGAACGAGTGTGCGTGCGATGATGTGCGACACGCGCGTTGGATAATGCGTGGATCACAGATGCGGTAGGAAGCTTCCGCGAAGCATCAACCTCAAGTCCATGAATTACAACCTTAGGAAAAAATTCACCTCCCAAATTCATGAAATGAGGGAATCGGATGAACTTGACTGGGGTGCCTTATTGATTCACTTCTAGCTCGTCATTCATCATACCAGGGCGTATGTAATTCAGGTAATTTATATGTTGTGAACAACTAGGGTTTCAAATTTTTGGCATTTGAGCAGATAGTAAAGGTTATTTCGTTTACTCCCCACGAGAAGATAGCACTGTATCAGGATTATTGTACGAAAAAACGCTAAGTAGATCTTGGGCGGCTAAGACTGGTTCAGCGCCTAAGCGGCCTAGTCGCTCGCCTAAGCGGGCTTTTAAGCGGCTTAAGCGGTAATTTGAGAAAGGCGGAGGGCAATATACTAGCACTTAGGCGGCGCCTAAACAACCTAAGCGACCTACTTCTCGAATAGAGGTCAGGATGCATACATTTTCAGAGGATCAATATAAGGAAAATGCTAAGATTACCTACAAATTTGATTAACGAAAATGGGTAAATGGGCATTTTTTGTGACTTTGGGTTGCCGAAAAATCCGTCAATGTTTTTGGAATTCTTGCATCGAAATCTTTAAGAAATCAGTCTTAAATTTTACTTTCGAACTCGTAACACACCGTTTAATGCTAGAGTTACGTTTGTTGCTCTTAAAATGTTTATTTAATAGGGTTTTAGTTTTTTTGCGGTGAAACCGTCGAAACCAAAATCTATGACCGCTTCCTGAAAGGTTTCGACACAAAAATTTCAAAAATATTGATGGATTTTTTTTAGGCGATCCGAAGTTGCGGTGGATTCCAGACAATGCAGATTGAGGTGGAGGTATTGGAGGGGATGGAGGTTGCAACTCTTGCAGAATGAGGTGGAGGTGTTGGAGGGGATGGTAGAATTAAGTAGCTAGGAAACTCAGCCAAACACGGTTGGATTAAAATCCCACATTAATTATTTCACTAGAATATTGTCCGTAACTGAAGTCACGGGTGTAAAAATATAATGGTGTATCAATGGACTCTCCACTGAGAGATGTAAATTTGACACGTCATAGTTCACATTAACCGTTTTCATGAGCATACACATAACTAACCATATACATGCTCCCAACATATATCAACCGTTTTCATGAGCATACACATAACTAACCATTTGGATTATAATCCTTATGGGAGGACCTCTGTTGGGATGGTGCATCCTTGTACCGACAATTTTTTTGGTTGTAGAGCTTTGGCTGAAGCCCTAGGAATAAGTACACTGAGGAATAAGTCATCCCTAATCAAAAGGAAGATGATATGGGGTATCACTAAGTAAGGGAAAGTAGAATTTGACAATAAAGATGATAACTTGGCAAATGGATAAACTATGAAGGACATCACTGAATTGGAAAAAAAAATCAAGCCTGAATGTATTTGATTCAGTAAGAAAAAAGAAAAGTCCAATAGAACCTAATACAAATGAAGGGATTGGAAGATATACTAACAATACAAATGAAGGGACTGTCCCAAAAAACATGGAATTGCCATAATGAATATTGAAGAATCACAATCAAAGTAGCATGCATAGTTCAATCATAATGTTATAGAAATGAAGTACTTCACATAAATAAAGTATTGAATGCGAAAGTGCCAACAGTAATGAAGCATCCGCCTCAGTGAGTTGGTATTCTTCGAGATTTGTCATGTCGCAAGAAAAAAAGCGTGCAAGAAGCACAAGAACACGACGTGGCAGCATAGCATTCGTTCAAAGGATGACCCACAATAAATGACCATCCAATCACATTCTGCCACTTTGTATTCTTGCCTTTCTTTCACCTTTTTTTTTCCTTCCGATACAGTTTTTTTTCGTATTCTTAATTTGTTTTGTACAACACGATAACAAATACTGAACAAAAGTAACCTACTAAACTGCCACAACCTTACTAAACTGTCATAACCTTACTAAACCCGATGCTGGATTGATGGGATAATGACTAACCTACTCCAATGAATTGCATGACCTCTAATTGCATGACCTTTTCGGATATCTTAGCCTCTTCCAAACAACAAAAACAAATTAATACTACCAAAATCATAATTAAACAAAAGAGAAGCAACATAAACAAAAGGTAATAAAGAAGCAACGAACATGAAAATAAATAAATCTATAAATTACCAGAGCAACAGACTGGATTAAATCTTTAAATTACATTGTCGATTTGTATTCTTGCCATTGTAATAGAGAAGATAAGGGAGGACGTGCATAAAAGGGGAACTCTATAGAAAAAGGGGATAAATTTCTTGAACTCCCCTTCAGCGTGTTTTATTTTCTGAGTTAGGTTGCCAAACACCTTAGAGTTCCAAACTTTCAAGTGTTCTCACAATTGTTTCATTCTCTGCTGGTAGATAAATCCAGCATTTCCTATTGCAGAGGTTAACTCCCAGCTAGATAGGACAAACGATTCATAACGTGCATGCTGAAACCACACTTCTAGGACCCTAAAAGGTTTAGGGCTCCAATTTCGTGTATCATCTTCAAGTAATAGAGGGCAATGATCAGAGTTTTACCTGTCCAGTGCAGATTATTGTAAATCTTGTCATTTTTTCCAACTAGTGCCCAGATAGGAGGAATATGTCTAGTCTGCTCGCGCTACTACCCCAGGTTGGTACCATGTGATTTTTCAAAGCTGCAAGGGTAAATCAGTCAGCCCAGTTTGCTCAATAAAGTCATTAAACTCTCTGATTTCCCTTGTAGAACTAGCATTGCTTCCCATCTTTTCTCTTGTGTGGCGAACTGAGTTGAAGTCTTCACACAGACAATATAACTCAAATTGTGCAGCTTGCAATCTGCTGAGTAAAGTAGACCACAATATCCTTTTCCTACTTAATATGCATGGGGAGTAGGCATTTGGTATTCATATGTCCGTCCGATCCTGTATCCATCTCCCAGAAACTTCAAGAACTCTCTTAGTGTCCTACTGAGTTATTAGCTCAAAAGAGTCTCTGCACCAAGTGCTTAATATTCCTGCCGAGTTGCCTTTTGAGCAGGCTTGTACACTAGCCCGTGTTGTTCTGCTTGAACCACGTCTCAGAAAATGCTCAGTGTTTTTTTTTGGTAAGTAAAGTTTTATTTCTTTTGTATCTATTTACATATTTACAATTCTTAATAGCCTTCTCATGTCTCTTTCATACAATATTTCGGTTCACCACACCAGGAGGCATAACTCATCGCCAGTTCAATTTTTCCCTGATTTTGCAAGATCAGCCATGACTTGAGTTTGATCTGCTCAATGATTTGCTGTTCGTCCGTCCGCATTTGATTGAAGGTGATCTCATTTCTTGCCCCCCATGTGTACCAGCAAATTAGTTGTAGATTAGCTTTCATATATATTTTTCTCTTCTGTTTAGTTGCTGATCATTTGCCGATTCCACCAGTTGGTGAAGCTCTTGTGGTAAAGTTATCCTCAAATCGACCCAATTGATGCAGCTTCGCCACAGATTTTGTGCAAACGGGCAGGTAATAAACAGGTGCTTTGCCGTTTCTTCCTCTCTTCCACAATTAAGTAGGGCTGTAAATGACTCGACTCGCGAGCTCGAGCTCGGTTCGCGAGCTTAACGAGCCGAGCCGAATTCTGTGTTCGAGCCTGTTCAGCCGCTCGCGAACGAGCTCACGAACATGTTTGCGAACAGACTCACGAACGAGCTCACGAGGTTTTTATTATTTTTTATTATTTTTTTTTATTTTTATTTTTATTTAGTATATATATATTAAATAATATAATATTATTATATTAATGTTCCGAGCGGCTCGTTAAGGGCTCGCAAACAAGCTCGAGCTCGTTAGGCCTGTTCACGAACACAAATTCGGGCTCGAGCTCGAGCTCGTTAAGCTTAACGAACCGAAAGAACGAGCTTTAACGAGCCGAATACGAGTTTGTTCACGAATAGCTTTGTTCGTTTACAGTCCTACAATTAGGGCACAGGGCTGAATCAAGATGCATACTTCGCTTGAACAAGTTGTCTTTCGTTTGGAGCTGATTGTGTATCAGTCGCCATGCGAAGGCCTCAATTTTTCTAGGAGCGATGGAATTCCAGACATACCCAGCAGGTACACACTCTTCCTGTTCTACCCATTTGTTTTCCATCAATTTTGAGTATTGATCAGTTGTGTTATATTTTGTGTCTGGCGTACCAGCCCACTACCAGGCATCCTCTACTTGTGTTGGAGTCGGTGCAAGATCTAATATGGTCTGTAAGTCGTGTAGTTCACTAGCGTCATCCTCGTTGCAATTGCGATTCCACAACCATGTCCAATTCCAGGTATTCTCATAGTGCCCCTTTTATGTGATTGTTGCCTCTTTATCCACAACCACTTGATATAGTCTAGAAAATGCTCAGTGTAACTCAAGTGGGATTTCGGATGTGCCATGGAGGTCCTCTCGCCACGTATTGTAACAAATCTATCATCCATTCCAACGTTTACTTTTGCTGACGTGAGACTTATGATTTGGTTTGCATGAGGAATCTCTGGATTCAGAGTCTGTATGAGGACGGAAAATGATATATTACACGAATCTGACAACCACAAAACCTGCATGTACACTCACAAAGGTGGGGGCCCACACACACACACACCAATGTGTGTTTGTGTGGGTGCTTGTGCTTGGTTCGTGCTTCCTCCGAGTGAATTTCTGTGGTATATATCAAAACCCCACTGTGACAGCGAATGGTTCGCTGGAGTAATAACTGCTCCTGTTAATTGTGGGGAGGCAGTGGGCAAGCTGTCACACCAGTTTGATTCTTCCACTAAATCTGTGTGAGATAACGTCCAAAAATGTTATATATCACCTCCTTGCACATCTCTACATCACCTCCCTCTCACATTACGTAAAAAATAATATAAGGCACCCCAAAGTAAAACACCACCCTCACACCCTCTCACATTCATAAATATGAGGCCCCACACACACCAATATATGTGTGTGTGTGCTCCCACATGGTGTGAGTGTGTGTGTGTGTGTGTGCACATAGTGGGAGTGCCTTATGTCACATGTGCAGTGGGTCCCCCCACACCAACATGTGTAGTTCGCTCACTAATAAATGTGTGAAAATATGTGTAAAAAAGTGGTGGCGTATATCATTTCCCAATAAGGTCAGTAGTTTGTTAGGAGAACTGTTAGGCATTGACTGCAATCTCTCATAACTGGCTTTCGTGATTGGGGAATCATTTTTGAATTTGAATTCTTTCCATTCACAATAATCTCCGATTTGCCATTGACTTTGACCGGCGGTGTATTTCGATTTTCTTCTTCATCATTTTCTGGAGATCTCAGCGACTGCATCTAACTAACTTCTCCTTCAACTTGAACATCATAACGACGACCATCAATAAGCAAAGTTAAAGAACCACTTAAGCACTGCTGTAGAGTTCACAAAAATCCAACAATAACGTAATTCTGTATGTTGGATCGTCTCTTCAGCTATTGAGATTATTGCACCATATTCATTGCCAATCCACCTGAGACAGGATTCACTCCAACAATGCAATGGTAGTCCTTTGATATGTAGCCACACCTGTCACAGTTCCAGTCCAAATCCACATCCCAAGGCATGATTTCTTCAAATAACAAATTTGTTTTTTGACGTCCGAACTGTAGAAGTTGTTTAATTCCTTACTTCCGAAGTCCTTTGATCAATATCGTATGATAAGCACCTATTTAGGGCTTATTTCATGCTATATTTTAGTCCATTTCATTCCCTAAACCACAAGATTTTAGCTCAAAACATGCTCATTTCCACTTTCATTAGAACTTGGGTACATGATTTGATTTTGTAATATCTCATGCTTAATTCACTACACATTTCCACATGAATTGATCAAACATGCCATGGTATTTATTTCAAACTCCATTCTGTCCAGATTTATGAGGATTTATCATGCCAAAATGCAAAAATTTCCGAGAAGTGCAAAAACCGAACCATGAGCAACAAGGATCAACTTGACCCATGGAGAGAGGGGGAGGCTAGGCTCACACCACAAGCAACCCAGGCTCGGTTAGGCCATGCCAACCACACATATACAAGGATAGGAGGTGGCCAAAGCTTGAACTAGAAACATCCAACAACTCCTCCAAAAAGTAGCATTGCTATTTTGGGAAAGAAATTTGGAATTACTTGAAGGCCCTTGCAAAAATCATATCTCTCTTGTCCCTGCATGAAAAATTCTGTAATTTCACCAGGAGAGAGATCAAAAACTCCTCTACAAGTTTCATGTTGAATCCAATCCATCTGGGACGTGTATGGTCAAGATTGAAGCAAGGATAGCATCCTATGTACAGATCAAGTGCAATGTCTGATGTCTCCCTTCCAATGCTGATATCTCAGTGTATACGTCGAGGTCCCAAGGGTAAATTCATACCACAGATAGACCTTGAGCTCATGAACAAGTTGTCTTTACACCCCAGATCGATCAGCGGCAGCAAAACCATGGTTTGAGCTGCAACTACACAAAGTGGTCAAGCTGGGATAAAGACAGAAAGATCCCTGAATTGAAGGTGTGGTTCCATTGAGTTCCAGAGGGGGCCCAAGGTAAAAACACTCCATTCACGAGCGGACTCAGAGGTTACTTGGCTGCTGCAGGAAAGGAAGAAGGAGAAGCTAGGATCTTCATCAAGCTCAACTTTGGCCACCGTTTTTCGATTCTTTCTTATTTTTATGGCTTTTTTTTGTATTAGAACTCTGAATATGTGTATTATGATTCTAATTATGAGCTAATTTCATAGTTTTTGGCTCGATTGAGCCTCCCCCTTTTGAACCTATGCCTATTTAGCTTATGATTTCATATTAGTTCACCTTGAATTGTATGTGTATGCTTGCTTTGTCACATATGTATGGCTAGGGCACGAGTTTATACATGTTTTAGGTGATTTATATTAGAAACAAGATCACAAGATTTAGCTCCGACACGAGGCATGCACACGTTACCGTCCTTGGGAGTATGACACCCTTAACTTGTAATGTCACGCTAGGGATAGTTCTTTTGCATTTAATGCCACCAACACGTCCGGTGGAGGCCTAATCCAATGAAGTCCTCACGTTGAGATTTAGGGCGACCAAGAGACTAACCCAAGAGGCTCTTGGTTGCATAGAAGTCCCGTGATACAAGGATAGGTACGTTAATTGTTGGATTAAGTTAGAAAAGGGCATGGGGACATAGGGAGGCAATATACCAAAGCCTCAAACACTTTCTCATATTTAGAACT
>JAOYMZ010043757.1:0-14873 GCA_025802335.1 Pinguicula primuliflora | reverse complement strand
GATCTTTGTATTGGCATGTATATTATGTTGTTTGCATGTCAATAGTTTTTCAGCCATCAATTCTTGTGAATCTAACAGAAGAGTAATTTATTTGTGATCTCGCTTTACTTATCTACTTGTTGTACCACAGTTATTGTATTGCGAGTTGTTGTACTACAAGTTCGTGTAATAAATTGATTTTATTAAATTTTTTTTATTAATACACGGAAATAACAAATATATCAAAATGGTGGGTCATAAGATCCACCTTCATGCACATCTGGAGGGAGTTGCTTCTTTTTCTTTTATTTCTATTTCGCATTTCTGTCATCCATCTCGGTCGGACGTCTTTCGTTAGGCTCTTTGGGACCCAGGCGATTCATTTTTCGTTCGACAAGGTTCTGCGTAAGCATAAACAATGCCACGAGAACCTCAATTCGTGGACCATGTGGGTAGAACGGTTGTTCATACGTCTTTATTAGTTCTAGAATTATCATTTCTGAATCATGGTAATCCATCGGGTCCCAATGTTATACCCGACAACCCTACATGTGAATTTTTTTAGTAATACGTCGATTGTAGTATTTTAATTGTATTAAATGGGATACAAACCTGAATCACATGTGAGCATGGAATACCAAATCGTGACCACTTCCCGCAAGAAAATCGATGATCGGCAAGGATGACTTGAAGCTCCTGTGAGCGTCGCGTCTTAACTTGAGCCATGTATTTCGTAGGTGTGTATGCACTCTCATAAGGTATGATGTCATGCATCAATGTGTGCTTCATAGCCCTCTTATAAAACGCCCTTGCCTTATCACTCCACACGTCAAGCGTTGAAGTCATTCTCATGTAGTCCCTTCTTCGTGCTTTGAAATAGTTGATACAACTCTCCTGTGTTTGAGCAACGAGTGAGGTGATGGGAAGTCAGCGTGCCCCCTTCAGAACTCTATTAAACCATTCTATCCGGTTCGTTATCATGATATTACAACGAGGACCATCATCATAGGTCAGGGTCAACTTAACCGTATAAATATCAACCATGAATTGAATGCAACTGGGTTCCTTCACGAATCAAGTTCATTTGGTCGTGAAATTTGATTTTTCTAGATCGTGAACCAACTAACCACGTAATTTTTTAGCACTTTATCCTTATATCTCACGTTCAAATTTGAACAGATAGGTCGTAGGGAACATATGTTCACATCTATCTCATCATTGAACGCATGAATTCATTGGATGACCTTCAAACACCCTGCACCTAGATCTGAAATGATACAATTGGGTCGGTCTTTGGTCACGCGCAGTGTCAATCTCTCTAGAAATCAGAACCACGCTGTATTGCTCTCCTCATCCACTGACGCAAGTGCGACCAGCAAAATATGTCCGCTGACATCCAATGTTACAACAACAAATAATTTTTGGTTGTATGGGTAATAGAAATGCGTACCATCCACAGATAGAACCGGTCTACATTGTTGGTATCCTGCAATGCACGGACCAAAAGCCCATAATACATAGATCACCTCCTTTTCAGTGGGATTGAGAGTATCCCGAAGAGCCTGTTCAAAAAAATTATCGGAATTCCAGTGCTTCAATACTGCAAGGTATGAGGGTAAATTTTTTATGTCAGACACCCACGTTTCATGCATCATCTCGGTTGCAAGTTGCAATACAAATCAGGCTTTCGAATAGTTCACTTCAAAACCAAATTTCGACTGTATCAACCGTTGAACATGATTCACAGAAAGGCCTAACAAAACAAAAACAAAAATTGGTTAGAATGGTCAATAAAATACACTATTAATTTAATGTACCACACCTGGATTTTTTGGATGTGCCCACCAATTCGTGGGCGACGACGGTCTTCGTCAGATTGCAATGGAACTCGGTCACTAAACTCGCCAGACAAGTGTGCAGAGTTCCAATGTGATAGATTTCTCACTTGCAACCAAGTTTCAAAAAATGTGCGCTAAGATTCCACACGTACAAGGTTTTCATAGTATGCTTGCACCGAATTAGTCATCTCTTGTTGTCATTCTTGTACACCACGAATTCTCTTTTCGCATGCACAATGTGATACTTTTGAATAACATGGTGTAACTGAGCTTTATCCCTAAAAGTTGTCTCATTGCTATAACACCAATGGCGTAATCGTAACAACTAGTGCTCATTGATGGGGGAATACCTACTGAGTTATCTAGCTCAGGATACGCATCTTGATGCTATTGGGTACCCATTACCGGGTCTGGATACATCTGATTCACCCGAGGACGTACTGGAACTAGAACTGGGCGTATATCCTCACCATCATCATCACTATTAGGTTTCGAATCAATAACATCCACATCTACTGGCCCAACCATGTCAGCCTGTGGATCTATGAATGTAGCTTCAACGGGGGAACTGCATCGAGGCATCCACCCACCATCAAAGCTCATTTGGTGTGGATAATCTTCATACAGGTAAAATTGTGGTGGATGTTGATAATTTTCATGCGGGTAAAATTGTGATAGTGTTGATCATTTTCATCTGGGTATTATTGTGATGGGTGTTGATAATCTTTACCCAGGTAAAATTATGGCATCACATTTAGATCCAATGGAAACATACTGGAATACTCATTTCTTTGTGCGGACGAACTTCTACCATCTCTTATATAGTTAATAATTTGAAAAAAAAGTTCGAATTAATAATATAATCAAATTAAGAGTAAATATTCACAATAAAATTAAATAAAATATAATACTTACAGTAATCTCTACTAAATCAGCTTGCTTGCACTCAAATATTTGCAGAAAATGAAGAAAGTGTGTGTTTAGTGGGTATGGAATTAGGAAAATGGAGTTGTCATTGTATAGGCCACACATCATCCTTTTGAAGGGCGGTGCATTTTCTACTGGATTTTTTGCAAACCTGGTAAATCCAGATTTGCTTGACCGGTCAATATTGGTGACATACCAATCTTCAGAAATTCGGTGCATTTTCCACCGGTCTTCGAAAATCTTGACAATTTCAACTGGTCTATAGTTCATTAATTGCACAGATCTTCAAAAGCTGGTGTTTAATACCGATATACTGAAGAGTATACCATTTTTTGGAATGAGGGTGGTAGAATTTTTTTTTTCAATCGTGCTACGTGTACGGGTCTTTTTTGTCCCGGGCCCAGTACACTCAATAGTAAATTGCCACATGGTAGATTACGGCTGAAATTTTAAAAATTGTATGGCTCCTCCAGTTTTCGAACCCTGGTCCCCTCCTCCTCTCTCATCCGCTCGCGAAGCTCCACTACCATCTCGGCTACCATATTGTTTGATTATATAAGAACAAATATATACTATAACTCATAACACACATAAAACATACCAAAAAAATATAAAAATTACATAAAATTGTAATTTTTAATACTATAAAAATCACATAAAATTGTAAAATATTATCCTATAAGTCCAATGGCTAAATATTATAAATTATATAAATTTTTTAAAACATAGAACTTATGTATCTTACTACGATTTATTTTTCAAAATTAATATCACGGTAGCTTCGAGATTGTCGTATGCGCAAAAATTGCAAATGACAGAGATGCGAATGCTAAAGTGGATGTGTGGTCGCACGAGATTAGATAAGATTCCAAATGAGGTCTTTAGAGACACACTATGTGTCGCATCTATAAGTGCCAAACTGACGGAGGATAGATTACGATGGTTTGGACATGTATGTAGAAAGAATGTGGACGAGCCAGTCAGGAGAGTCGAGGGATTACAAGTCGAAGGGCGCCGAGGGCGGGGGAGACCTAAGAGAACATGGGATGAGCAAATCCGATTAGATTTAGTAGGATTAAACCTTTCCGAAGACTTGACCTCTGATAGGACGAGTTGGAGACGTCATATTACGGTTAGAGATATATAGAACTATATAAAGTAGTTATTTGGGTATGGACCTCTAGGGTGATAGAAATTAGCGGTATATACTAATAGATATTTGCACTTAATGGTATTTTTATCTGTTTAGTTGTATTCTTATTTGTATAGGCATTTATTTTATTTCGGATATATGTAGTGTATGACTGAGGTAAGTAGTTTATTTTTGATGATTCACTTATTCCTTCTATTATTGTTATAATAATTACTATTCTTAGGAGTATTACTATTATTTTTATGATTAATACTATTATTACTAGTAATATGACTATGCTTTTTTTTTCGAGCTAAGGGTCTCCGCGGAAACAATTCCCCACCCTGTTGAGGGGTGGGGGTAAGATTGCGTACATCTTACCCTCCCCAGACTCTGCCTAAGGGCGAGATTTACTGGGTATGTTTGGTTTGGTTTAATATCACGGCGACTTCGCCGCCGTATAAATCTAACACTCTATCATATAAACCCTAAACTATATACTTTAATTTTGTTAAACTGTATATCTTAAATTAATTATATTTTAATTATTTTATATTTATTAGGAATTAATTTATACTAATTCTTAATTATTGGGGTGGGCATTCGGGATTCAAGATCGGGATTCGCTGAATCCCGATCTCGTCCCATTTTGAGCCTGATCCCGTCCCGATGTCTGAAGTCCAGAACTTGTTCGGAACTTCGGTCCTCGGAACGGCCCGAGGCCTGATTTAAAAAAATTAATGTTTATTTTTTTGTTGCATAACTTGAAAACAAACCTAAATCTTGATTTAATCCCATCACAAAAAAATTAATTCTCTAGATTTCAAACAACCAATTAAGACATAAATTAAAATAAATTCCCTATAATTAAATAACCAATTTCCTGAAATGCAAGATCAGAGAACAACCAAGTGAAATTTTTATAATAAAAAGAAGAAACCACAAAAAGTTAAAGCAAACAAAGAGTACCCAAAAAATTGTGAGAGCCTTACTGATCGGTATGAAATAGGGTTGCCTGCTCGACTTGGCTTGGCCAAACCCACCAATCAAACTAATTTTTTTTAATATTTTATATTTTTTAGTTCGGGCTTCGGGCCTGTCACATTTAAAATGGGACTGACCCGTTCCTGTTCCGAACTATGCTTGGGACCTATTTTTAGAGTCCGAACCCATGGGGGGTGCTTCGAGTTTCAGACCTGCCGGGCCTCGGGACAATTTCAAGGCCCGAAGGCCATTTGCTCACCCCTATAGTTCTGGTACACGTAACCTTTTTGAAAAAATTCATCCTCCTCCCCCGTGCACGTTAGCACCACCGCCACCTCCTTTTCACAAACCACCGTAGCCGTCGGGAATTTGACAGACTGCGCCATTTTTCTACATCCTCTTCGTATTTCACACTTGGAAACTACTCCTCACAGGTAATTTTTAAGTTCACAGTATGATTTGAGGATGGCAAAGCTACTGGGGTTCTCGCGTGTCTTTGGCGAATAGGTGGAGTTGCCTCATGAGGTGACGCGTACGATCCCAACTGGTGAGAGCATCGGAGAGAGAGGGTGGCTTAGCAGATTCTTTGACTCCTTATTTTTCTGCGAATGGATCGCAGTGAGCTATCTCTACAAGCACGATCATCCTGGAGTTCCGGACTACTTGTGCAATCGGGTGTACACTCTTCCTCTATCCGGCATGGAGATTCACTTGTTGATTCACAAGCCTTGCCCTTCGCTTGATAAGCTCATAATTGATATCTGCTCGAAGTCGGCTCAAGTTTGTCCTTAATGTTCACTGGTTTTTTATGGTTGAGTGGGAGGATGTGGATGATAACCATGGCATAAATAAGATTCAAGAGAAGCGCCCGATAGTGTTGGGATAATGCCTTGAAAATAAAAGAAAAGAGAAGAGAACTAAAGATGCTGCAGAGAAACGTTTTGGAGCTTTCTTATTGCTGTGTTCATGGTACAATACAATGCTATATAGACATTCTAGGAGCTATAGATGATAGGAATATCATACCATATTTATCTACTATCTTTCCACTCTATTTGACAATTGATTAATTCTCTCCTTGATCATTACTTTCCTTAACATTTCCTCCTTGATCATTGCTTTCCTTAACACCTCCTCTCAAGCTGACGAGTAGGAACCGAACCGTTATCTTGTCTTACGGATCCAAATATCGAGAGGTGCCCAATCTTTTAGTAAAGATGTCTGCAACCTGGTCCTTAGTAGGGATGTATTTGAGCGGAATGTCCATATTCTGCACCTTTTCATGAACAAAGTGATAATCAACTTTGATATGCTTGGTTCGAGCATGAAATATCGGGTTCAACGCTATAGACATGGCACCCAAGTTATCACACCAGATCACAGGAATGTGAGATAAAACTATGCAAAGATCTTTCATCGTTATTCAAGTCCAATACAGATCAGCTGTTGTACGAGCTAAGGACCGACACTCAGCTTCAGTACTCGACCGAGCTACCAGATTCTGCTTCTTTGCGGTCCATGATATCAGATTGGACCCCAAGAAGACACCAAAATCAGAAGTAGACCGACGATATTTTCTATCCACTGTCTAATCGGTATCACAAAATGCCTCAAGTGTAAGAGTAGGTGATGCCGATTTGGTGAAGAGAAGGCCATGATTGATGGATCCATTGAGGTAGCAAAGATTGCGCTTGACTGCTTGCCAGTGACATGAAAGAGGCTTTTGGAGATATTGACATAACTGATTAACCTGAAAGGCAATCTCTGGCTGAGTGAGAGTATAGTATTAAAGAGCTCCTACTGTACTCCGATGGAGAGTAATCTCTACTGGTGAGAGAGGGTCCCCTGTCAAGTCCACAGCTCGAGTGTCAGTCGACGAGGGTGATCGCATAGGCTTTGCTCCTAGCATCTTAGTTTTCTCCAAGAACTCATATATGTACTTACTCTGTTGGATGTGAAGTCCTGAGGTGTCTCTAGTCACATGCATTTCCAAGAAATAGCTGAGATCTCCCATTACACGAAGCTTAAACTGAGCTTGAAGGTGTTTGACGATCTCATCGATCAGGCACTGGTGAGTACCAATAATCAGGATATCATTACCGTACACAAGAACATAGATATGAGCCTCAGACTGATGATATGTGAATAAGGATGTATCCAGCTAAGAGCACTAAAATCCATATGAGAGGAGACTGTTGGATAACTGAACGTACCATGCCCGATGAGCCTGTCGAAGACCATAAAGAGTTTTATGCAGACTACAAACATAATCAGGATGAGCTACTGAGACGAAACCCACTGGCTGCTCCATATATACCTCCTCCATAAGAATGCCGTTCAGAAAGGCAGTTGAGACATCGAGTTGGCGAACAGACCAACTGAACTGTACTGACAGGCAGAGCAGTATGCGAATGGTGGAGGGTTTAATGAATGGGTTGAACGTCTCCTCGTAGTCTAGACCATATGTCTATTCAAATTCATGTGCTAGCAAACGAGCCTTATATCTTTCGATAGAGCCATCTGACTTGGTTTTGATCTTGTAGACCCATTTGTTCAAAATAATGTTATGACTCGTAGGTTGGGGGCAGAGAGACCAAGTGGAGTTAGCAATCAATGCATCATACTCCTCTTTCATTGTTGCACACCATTCCGGAGAGGACTTGGCCTATAGGTAAGTCGAAGGTTCTTGGACGCAAAATACATATGAAAATCAGAAAAAAACTTGGATTAGAGTGCCCAGTTTGACTCCGAGTAACAGGACATAAGGAATTGTGAGGAATAATATGACTACAAGAATCTGGTAACGTGGATAAAGAGGGACTGGAGCCTTCCATACCTGAGATGTCACACGGAAAATCCATATCACTCGACTACCCTAGACACAGGCCTAGTCCGGAGGCAGCAGATAGGTCAAGGCCTGAAGGCGTACCACCTGGCATCTCGGGAGTAAGCTTGGCTAGAGTGGTTGAGTCATCCAATGAGCCACGTGGCAAGTCTAGCACAAAGGATAACCGTGTGCCATCCGTCAGCAAAGGCACAACACCAGATGGATCAAGGCCCAAAAGCATACCACCAATTGTGACGGGACTGATGGATGGTACAAGGTCTGACACTGAGGAAGATGAAGGTAAGTGTGCACCACATGTAGGCAAAATATGGGTACCTGTGGAGGGTGATACGATAGGGGCATCCGTTCGTAGCGACGCAGCAACAGATGGGTCAAGGCCCATAGACATACCATCAGCTGTGACGGGACTGACGAATGATACAAGGTCGGACTCTGCACTAGATGAAGGTAAGTGTGCAACATGTATAGGTGAAATATGTATACTTCAGGAAAGCAACACAACAGGTGCTGTCACTTTGCCAGACGCTGTGCCATGAGCTATATCAAGGATACCCGGAAAACTCTCATCGTCAAAGATGACATTGCGGGATATGTACACACGTTTAGTGATGGGTTCATAGAATTTATACCCTTTGTATTGAATGTTATACCCCAAGAACACACATTTTTTACTACGATACATAAACTTGGTTGTATTATATGGTCGTAACAAGGGATAAAATGCATAACCAAAGACTCTAAACAATGAATAATCAGGAACAGTACCATAGAGAAGTGAAAAAAGACTATCATACTGAAGTAGAGGTGTAGGTAAGTGATTAATGATATAATTAGCTGTAAACATAGCATCGGGCCAAAAGGTGTGAGGTAAGTGTGCTTTAGATAATAGGCAGAGGCTCATGTCTGCTAGATGACGATGCTTACATTCTGCTACTCCATTCTGTTGTGATATATGTGGACAGGATATACGATGCAGTATGCCATGCTTGGTCAAGAAGAATTTAAAGATAGTGGACACATACTCACTGCCACTATCACTTTGAAATTGTTTAATTTTTCTAGAAAATTGTTTTTCAACCGAGTGCTTTAAATTCAATAAAATGCTTAAATACGTTAGATTTATGAACAAGTGGATATAGCCACGAAAATCTTGAAAAATCATCAATGAATATAACATAATATCGAAAACCAGTATTAGACGAAACAGAAAAGGTTCATACATCAGAGTGAATCAAATCCAATGGGTAATGAGAACAACGTTCAGACGAAGAAAACGACAATTGTTTATTTTTACCAAGTTGATAAGCTTCATAGAAAGCTAGGACTAAAACATGAGACAGGTAAATTATTAACCTTAACTAAAGGACTAACTATGGGAGCAGCAGAGTGACCAAATCGTTCATGCCAGTGATTAAAGGTTGTCTTCATACCAACTATACCAGTCAAAGCACATTTAGGAGTGGAGGTATTCGACAGGTCCACTGGATATAGCCCATTGACACTAGATCCTTGTAGGAGCGACATTCCCGTTTTGTTGTCCTTCACCATATAATCATATTTAGTTAGTACAAAGAAGCAATAATTATCCCAACAGAAATTGTAGACAGAAAGTAATTTAGCGAAGACATTTGGACAATGATAAATATTGGAGAGGACAAGAGAACCAGATGGGGTTTGACAAGTTAATGAACCAGTGTGCTGAATTTTCAGAGATTCTCCATTACCTACAGCCACCTCGTTTCCACTAGAATAGTGTTCCTGCACAGAAAGATTTGCCAAGTCATTAGTAATATGACTATTAGCTCCGGAATCAGCAAACCACATCCCACTATGAAGGACCGTATTAGACTGAGCTGCCATAGCGATGAGCTCCGCAGGTGGATGGCGGTCTTGAAAAGTATAGTCCATACGATTGAAACAATCTAGAGCAGTATGATTGGTGCATCTACAAATCTGGCAAGCATATGGATCGACTGCACTTGAGCCAACATTGGATTGGGGACGATTTGGTCCAGACGGTTCCAACCCATTGTATATTTTGCTCACTTTATTCTGACTTGGGCTAGTGGCATTATTTGTATTAGGCCCAAAGCTAGAATTCTGCCCAACAGACAGAGGTCTGTATGCGTCTCTTCCTCGTGAAGTTCTCTGCCCAAAACCCTCGTCATTTCTTCTCCTAAATCCATCGTCTCGTGCTCCGGTGAACTCAGAGTTACCGTGAACTCGACAAAAACCAGGTGACACAGCATCATATCGGCCTAAATTGAACCGTCCATGGCCTGAATTTCGTCCACCAAAGCGACTGCCGCCTGCAAACCTTCCGCAACACAATGGTATGAGCTACGATACGATGTTCCTGTCAGGCATGGATCTCCAAACTTAGGGGAATCCTTTGACGACCAAAGAGCAACCGTATCCTATTTCGGTGGCACATGAGCAGCAACCAGTGACTCATATGCAGTAATTCACCTTCAAAATCGTCCAACGAAAGTTGGGTGAGATGCCGAGTGAAGCTAATGTGAGGGACGAACATTCGGAAGGCAGCAGAGAGGCTGCCAGTTATGTGATCGACCAATTCATCATTTGTGATCGTCTGGCCAGTGGCAGATGGTTCTGCTCTCAGTAATTTTGCTGATTGGAGGAAAGCAATGCACGTTTGCTGACCTTGCTTGAGGTTCTGGAGTCATCTCTTCAGATTGAGGACTCTTGAAGCATTCTTTGGAGAAATTTCCGTGATAACTTATCCCAGACGGCAAAGGCACTAGTCAGGCTATAAATTTCGGGCAGAACTTCAGAGGATAGCGATCCATTGATCATGGAGAGGACAAATTGATCCTTACGACACCATTCAATGAACTCTGGATTTACGATGTCTGGTACGTGGTCTTGTGCATCATCTGTCTTCTGTTGTGGGATCTTGGCCGCAGGACATGGTAATGTTCCATCTGCAATTGTCATTAGGTCATAACTTTGCAGCACAGGGATGATCTGAGACATCCAGGAAAGGTAGTTTGTCGAATCTAGTTTGACAGATATAACCTGTGAGATGTTGGGATATGAGAATGACATGTTTGAGCCTTTTTGTGGTGAAGTGATGCTGGGATCGTCTTTCTGACGGTTTGAGAATACACAGTGGAACTCAGAGAACAGGAAGATGGATTGCAACTTAGGAAATTGCTTTTGTAGATTGATTACTACTTCAACAATACTGTGGCTGTCCTTGGCACGAGAAATCAACCAAATTGACTCTGATTGAGTACACTTCGACAGAGTTACACATAATGAATGAGAGAGGTATGTATTCGCCTCTCCAAATGATTTTATGAATGATACTCAGATTGATCTAACACTTCAATCGAGTTTTTTATGTTGGAAAGGTGCAGAATAAGGACACTCAGCTCAAATAATGGCCGTTATTCCTCTAATTCACCAAATTAGAGGAATAACGGCTAGAATTGTACCTTCAACGTCCATAATTGCGGCCACCTTGACGTCCTCCTCCTAAAAACTGGCCCCGATTTCCACGATAGAATCCACGATTCGCGCGTTCAAGCTCAATCGTATCATTCGTTGACTAGAGAGCCACCACGTCGGTTTCTTGAACGGCGGGTGCAACAACGAGAGTTTCATAGATAAGTAATTCACCTTTAACGACAGCTAGATCACTGATTGTTTACACTCAAATCAGGATCGTCTTATACTGTGTGAGCAACTTGCTCCGATACCATGAAAGAAAAGAGAAGAGAACGAAAGATGCTACGGAGAAACATTTTGGAGTTTTCTTATTGCTGTGTTCATTGTACAATACAATGCTATATAGACATTCTAGGAGCTATAGATGGTAGGAATATCATACCATATTTATCTATAATCTTTCCATTCTATTTTACAATTGACTAATTCTCTCCTTGATTTCCTCCTTGATCATTGCTTTCCTTAACATTTCCTCCTTGATCATTGCTTTCCTTAACAGAAAATATTAAAATATCTTTTGGGCTTTAAACCAAATAATTGTTACTTGAATATAATATTGGGCTCAATTTTAATGACTTGGTCAAGAAGATAATTTTGTGGATTATTATATTCAGAACATTCAGGCCCATTGTAATTTGAGTTATAATAGGAGAGAGACTCTTAAGTTCTCTCCTATATATAAATGGGTTCTGTCTGCATAGATTGAGATTAATCATGAAATTCGTTTCTCTTCGTTTTTTCTGGATCAAAGGTTATGGGTGTCTCTCTCCAACTTTATATCACGGAGTGCACGTGCGTTTAGAAGTGACTGTGGTAACCTTCGAGAGCGATCAGCGTATTGATGATTAGCACCACGATCGTGCCGAAATTGCTTTCAAGGCAGTGTGTGCGTCCACGATACAGCTTGAACACGAAAGTTCAGCGATTAGCTGCGCTAACTGTCATTACAATTATATATCAGGACTACTTCCACATATGTGGGGGCGTGTGAGTCACCTTAGTAAATGTGAAGGTTGGCCACCTTCCATGAAAGATGTAGTCAATCTTTCTAGAGCATTCACGAAACGAAGTGCATGCACATGGGCCTCGTAAATAAATGCGCGAGTGACAGTATCGCGGAGTTTGTACACCTCAAGAGCTGTACACGCACAACCTGGTATCGGAGCCCAGGTTGTGGCCCGAATGTTTTCGCTGCGCTTATATGGTGTGGGTGTTCAAGTCTGAGAGGGCTTGCCTAGTCGGACTTGAGGGGGAGTGTTGAAGTGTTGTTTGTCCCACACCGATTGGGAAACACTTGTTGGATTAGTTTAAATAAGAATTGTGGGAGAATCTATCACCTTAATATCATGGTTTTAACGAAGACACCCACATTTCTAATATTTACCCCGACGTGCACCCACACACGAGACCCGTATTTACGGGCTCAATTTACTCCAAGGCCCGATGACCCAATTATGGGCCGGGCAACCTGCGCCCCGTACTTATGGGTTGGGTCAGATTTCTGGAAGAAATTAAGAGACACAAATTTGCGTGGTTCGGCAAATGCCTATATCCACGGGAAAGCCTTTGTTTCGTATTTTCATTCACACTTTTTCCCTTTACATCATACATGTTTATATAGGAACTTTTAGGTCTAGGATTCTCGGGATTTACGGTAATCAAATTCCGGGAAAGAAGGAAAGATTTGCAATTAGAGATTACTACAAATCTTTCCATATATGCTACCAACTAACACTTCCCCTCAAGCTGACTATTGGGATGTCTAATATTCAGCTTGAATATCACATCATGATACGCACGTCCAGCCACTGCCTTTGTGAGAATGTCTGCAAGCTGATCTTCAAATCTCACATATGGGAGAGTAATAATCTTGCTGCCAACTTCTCCTTGATGAAGTGCCTATCAACCTCCACGTGTTTTGTTCTGTCATGTTGTACTGGATTTTCAGAAATACGAATTGCAGTTCGATTGTCACATCTTAAAGGACATGGTTCCTCAGGTGGGAAGCCCAACTCAGTCAGCATCTTCTTCAGCCACAACACCTCAGTCATCCCCTTGCAATTCCTCGAAACTCCGCCTCAGCACTCGATAGGGCCACAACTTTCTATTTCTCACTTCTCCATGTCACTAAGTTACCTCCAACAAAGGTAAAGTATCTAGATATCGATCTTCTGTCAGTATGACTCCCAGCCCAATCAGCATAAGTATATGCCTCTAATCTCAGATGTCCATAGTTACGGAACAACACTCCTATGTCAGGAGTACCCTTAAGGTATTGTACTATCCTCAAGACTGCATCCCAGTGGTCCTTCTGTGGTCCATGTATGAACTGACTTACAACTCCGACGGCGTAAGCAATATCAGGTCTTGTGTGTGCCGAGTAAATCAATTTTCCAACAAGGTGCTAATAACAACCTCGATCAACATCCTCTCCATTGTCAGAAATCTCGAGTCTGAGATTTGGGGCTATTGGAGTGTCGGCGGGTTTGCATTCCAGCATCCCAATCTCTGTTAGTAAGTCCAGAATGTACTTCTTTTGGGATATATAAATGCCCAAAGGAGATCTCATCACCTCAATATCCAAGAAGTACTTCAGGTCACCTAAATCCTTCATCTCGAATTCCATAAATAGTTTTATCTTCAAAAACTCCATCTCAACGACATGTGATAAATCGTTCATCTCGAATTCCATAAATCGTCTCCTGTGATAATCATGTCATCAACATATATGACAAGGCATGTCATGCCCTCGTTTCTCCTCTTAAAGAACAGAGTGTGATCAGAATTACTCTGCTCGTAATCATATCTCCTCATAGACACAGTGAATCTCCCAAACCATGCCCGAGGAGACTCCTCAACGCTCCTGGGAAGATCTTCTCTATACAAGGCTGTGGTGAATGCCTTGGCAGCGACACACTCTCTCCCCCTGAATAGATTCACCAATGGATATCGCTGTAAACCGGGAATAAGATCCGGAGAGTATCTCCGAGCCGGGATGCCACGAGTACTCCTGGGAGGTAATATACGACCTGGACATACCACCTCAAGGACAGGCTCCACTGGGAAATTAGATAAACCTGGTGATGACATACTGGGAGAAATATCAGAATCATCTGTAGATATAATATGAGGAGTATCATGAGCAAGTACCTTAATATCCGGAGATAAAGATTCAGTGAGCGTGGGCATGGTGGAGGAAGAAGCAGGTGGTCGTAGAGCAGTAGGTCCAGATGCAGGTGCTATCCAATCCAGTGGGTCATATACCAGACTCTCCCCCAGACCATAGGATTGGATAGCCTCATAGTAAAACTCGGATTCCACAAAGTCACAGTGTAGTCTGATGAACATCTGTTTAGAAACAGGATCATAACAACGGATTCCACAATTTTGATAAACTTGACATAATTTTTTTTACTTTTTTTTACCAAAAACATACATTTTTTAACCAAAAGCATACATTTTTTTTTTACCAAAAACAATTTTTTTTACCCAAAACAATTTTTTTTACCCAAAACAATATTTTTACCCAAAACAATTTTTTTTACCCAAAACATTTTTTTTACCCAAAACATTTTTTTTACCCAATACATTTTTTTTTACCCAAAACAATTTTTTTTACCCAAAACAATTTTTTTTCCCATAAACATACCTTCCTTCTTTTTTCTTTACCATAAACATATCTTCCTTCTTT
>JAOYMZ010043746.1:0-14873 GCA_025802335.1 Pinguicula primuliflora | reverse complement strand
CCTGGTGATACAAAGTGACTCCTCAACGTTGGTCCAGGGCATCACTCATATTCCTTCTGCTCCTTGGAAAATCAGAAACAAGCTGAAGACATGTGCATCTCTCATCTCAAGCCTACAGGCTTGTAGCTTAACACACTGTTACAGAGAACTCAATCAAGTTGTTGATATTCTTGCAAAATATGGAAGTCATGCTGCTAATACAACATTACACATGCAACAGCAGCTGCCTGAGGAAGCCAGACTCCAAGCACAACGAAACCTACATTGCAGCTTTGAAAGGAATAAACACTAGCTAGCCAATCTCACTTGTAGCTTATTTATGTTGTATCTTTTATTTTTTTTGGGCATACACTAGCATGTAAAACTTTTGGTGGAGGGGGACGGCCGCCCAATAAAAATTTTCATTAAAAAAAACTGCAAGAGTTAGCGTCTGCCGTAAATCAATGTGAACAACGTCTCTGACAAATAACCCTCATTCAACCCCTTGGGTGCGTTCATTAGATTTTAAGAAGGCTCCAACTGGTTTCGTAATCTCCTTTAAGAGGAATTTCACGAAAAATAAGGAGTGGGTAAACCCGAAATGCGAATTCAAGTCGCTACATCTTTGATGTGATCTGCCTTGTTATCAAACTCACGATGCCATGGGAAGAAGACCCTCAAATAGTGACTACCAATGGTGAGGGCCTTCAAATAAAGCTTCATTATAATCCGATCTATCCGAGCACTCAAGGAGGAAACATATCTGTGTCATCTACAGTGTTCTAGAATGTGGCTGCCCAGGTGCATGGACGGCCGCCCAGCTGAATACCAAATTGAAGAATAATAATAATAAAAGACACGTGCCTTGCGGCCTGGGCGGCCGCCCTGGATCTACTTCGTGTTTTTTCGAACACTGATCATCCATTGGATGACAAGAAAGGGGAGAAAACTGTTGCGGTAAAGAATGGAGAGTCGCCCTCGAAAAGAGGTGTTTTTTTCATGAAATTGATTTTGATAAAGACCCCCTTTCAAATAGAGTTGAAAGTTTCGGTTTGTACCGCCGCGGGGCGGCGCAAACCGGTGCTGGATTGCACCACGTGGTTAATAACCATGCGGTGCTCCAGTTTCCTAGTGCGGTGCATCGGGAAATTGGGACCCGACCCGGAACTAACAAAAAAAATTCAAAAAACATAAAAAAAGATTTTTATTAAAATAAACTATTACAAGATTAAAATTAAAATTTATTAAAAGTGAAAAAACAAGATTTTTATTAAAAAAAAATTAGAAACAAGATAAACTATTACAAAATGCTTAAAATTTTTTGGAAAATAAATACAATCAAATCTCTTCTTCATCTACAAGATTCTCGGTTCACCTATTATCCTGCTTCCAATCCCGGATGCAAGACAATACTTCAACCATTTCAGATGTTAAGCATGTTCTCCTATCGGTCACAATGAGTTTGGCAGTGCTAAACGTCGACTCGGATGATACGGAAGATGTCAGAGTGGTTAACAAATCCCGAACTAAAATTGAAAGCACCGGTAATGCTGTCGAACGAGAATTCCACCACTTCAAGATGTCAAAAGGCAATTTCTTGGTCCGAAACGACGAATGTTGAATGTATTGTTGTAGTTCGCTCCCAAGCGCTGTGGGTTGTGACGCTTCTAATGCTTCCATCTCGGATGTCATCGCCTAACTCTCTAAATCCGGTCCTCTTCCATGTGGGTTGAACATGTCATCTTTCGGTGGTTGCGTCTCATCATCCTCCTCCTCTTCAAGATTTGGGTCGATCCTTTCACCTAACACTTGATCATACTTATGGAACAATACCGCCAAAGATAGTTGAACTTTTTTATACTGAGTCGTATAATCGATTCCCACAATCCCTCCAATGTGAGCAAGGCCGTTTGACAAACTGACTAATTTTATAGTAGGATCTAAAACCATAGTATACTAATATAAAGTAAAAATATCTAATCAATCGTCATTGAATTTCGCAATCATAGGTTGAACAATATGACCAAAATCTTCATCAAGATAGCTAGAATATAATATTTTGGCAATTCTACCAATATGTAATAAAACTTGATTAAAAGTTGGATAATATGTTCCACTTAAATCATTAGTTGCATCATAAAATGGTTTTAAAAACATAGAAAATTTGTCAAGTAATGTCCATTCATCATCATATATGACGTCACTAGCATGAGCGGAAATATATACGGAAAATAGAATTTGATATTTAATAACATCTACTAACATCTTATAAGTTGACTTCTGTCTTACGGGCATATCAATATTCAATTTCTTCGGAGGCATTTCATATACTTCACATACCCTCAAAAACCTATACTTCACATATACTTCACATACCCTATACTTCGGAGGTATAGGGTATGTGAAAAATGCACAGAGTGTGCGATCGCACACACAAAAACCTAGCGCCTCGTCTACCATCAATCTCTACCTAATTTTCAATCGACTATCTGCAATCGATCCCTCTCAACTCGACTGACAGCCTCTACGTTCGTTCTGCCTGGACCAAGGACGGGTATGGCATTGCCGGTCAGTACCGCCAGAGAACCGACTCCTCAAAAAATGGACAAATCCTTCGCATCTGTGCTACAATCAGGTAATTCCGTCACTCTGAACGCTATCAATCGCCCTAAATTAGCATATATTGTATCACAATGGAAGGGTGAACCGGAGATTGAGTTTTCTGCTTTATCTATCGAACTTCTGCCCACCCCTTTACAAGCTCTGTTAGGAAAATTTAGTCATGGGATACCTTCAATTAATGATCTAAGGAAGTGTATTACGGAAATTGGTTTAAAAGCAGACTTCACCGCCAGACTAATCGATCAAAGGCATGTCCTTTTGCGCTTCAAAAGCGATGAGGACTGTAGGAGAATCTGGATGAGGGAAATTTGGTCCTTCAAAGGGTAAACAATGAGAGTTTTCCGATGGTCAGTTGATTTCCGCCAAAACATTGAACCACATACTTCTCCGGTATGGATCTCTCTACCAAACTTACCTCTACATCTTTATGACCGTGAAAGCATCTATGCTATTGCTGCCCGGATAGGAAAACCTATCATGATGGATCAATCTACCATAACTCTGAAGCGACCCAGTGAAGCCCGTGTATGTATCGATCTGAACTTGCTGGAAGAACCACCAAAAAGGGTATGGCTGATACAGGAAGACACCAGATTTGAACAAGAGATAAGGTATGAATTTATCCCTCCATATTGCAAAGGCTGTATGGAGAAAGGTCATGCTCAAAAAGAATTTAGGAATGAATGCTGATGCTGAAAATGACACAAAAGACGAGAGAAAAGAAAAGGAAGAAGAAACTAACCCAAGGGCTAAAGACACCTCTCAAAAAGCTAGCAGAAAAGAAGATGCTCTGGCTCCTTCTACAAAGTCACAATATGCAAATAGGACTACCGAGAAGGAAAACAATGAAGGACAAAGAAAGGTCTCTAAGCAAAACTCAAATACAACAAACCCCCCACCTTCTCCCTGAGCAGGAAAACGCTGGATTGGCAGAAAAAAGGGCTAAAGGGAAGAATACAACAATCTATAGACCAGTAGAGAAGACCCCGGCCTATACGGATTATCCATGTTCCATCACTTTGCCTATGGTGGCAGAAATTGCTGGAGGAAAAAACAGTAAAGCAACGGGGCAGGAAGCAACAGAACCTATCAAAGCTAGCACCCCACAAACTATTCAAGAGGAAAATCAGGAGGCTTCAGAACAGGAGATAGCAACAATCAACAAAGCTAGGACAACAGGTAAGTCCCCTATCCCAAGCACTCCCAAATATGCTAATTTTGTTATGTGTGAGGAACATCGAGAAAATTTAGACCATGAAAAATAGAATTTTCCCTAACAATAGCGCTAACACCCAACACAAAGAAACCCCCCAAAACACTCAAAAATCAATAGAAAAAACTCCTAACAAAGCCCAGGATAACACAGAAAATACCAAAACTGCCACATTTAACTTTAATGCTCCCAGCTATATACCTACAATAAGAAACGAACCAACATCTCTCCCATTGGACAAACAACAACTTAACTCAGCAGTTATGGAAGCTCTAAAAGCCACACTCTCAACAACCAACATGTCAGCAGACACAAACCTCCTTATCACAAACCTCATTTCTGCTCACCCACAAATCCTATCAAGCTTAACAACAAATATAACGAGCAGAATGTGCCAACAACAATCTATGCCAGAAATCACTGCAAGAACTCCAACTGATCCATCCACAGATGGCTCTAAATTTCAAGAGTGACTGGAATCTGCTTAATCAACTGAACCAAACAAAAACAAATTCAAGAACAAATCAAAAGAACATCTGACTCAATCCACGCCACACGCCTAAATCCAAAACTAAATCCAAAAATCACTCATATACTACCTTCTCAGATAGAGATAATATTGACAATCCAAGGGTAGAATCCACAAATAACACAGAACAAATTGCTCCCCACTCTGAAATGGGCCTAGATGAAGAACAAATCAACTTAAATGACATTGAAGGGGATCTCAACTACAACAAACCAGGTTCCCGCGAGCTAAACAACTTCATACCAATAAAATCCATAGTAATTGACATATCAGCAGATCTCCACCCCAATCCAGTCCACACCATCATCCACAAGATTAGAACAACATGAAGAAATTTCAAAAGAAAATCTAAGATTCTGGCAAAGCGCTGATGAGCCAGACAGTGACAACACTGAATTTGAAACACATCATTCAAAAAGATTCAATAAATCATAGAAAAAAGGAATATTAAATCAAGAGAAGACTATCTCGAAGCTAAGCTCCCACCAAAAGCAATCCGCTACCACAAAATTATCACACAAAAAGAATTGATCAATGAGTCAAATACTTTTCCGGAATACTAGAGGAATTGGCAATACGGCTACGGTTGGTCATTTAAAGATGCTGATACGATTACATAATCTGGACATTGTGGCTATCTCTGAACCAAAAATCCAATCCACTAGGATCACTGATGCAAAGAAAAAACTAAAAATGGACGGGGCCATCACAAACTCAGAAAGTACTATCTGGATTTTCTGGAACATAACCCTTGGCTGCAAGCTTTACTATGAATCTGATCAACTTCTAATAATAGAAGTTTTAGACAAAGCAAAGGGACACAAATTCCGCCAAGCCTGCGTCTATGCCAAGTGTAAAAGACGAGAAAGAATTAAACTTTGGAATGAATTAAGAATATTAACTTCCATGATTAACTCCCTATCATGATAGGGGGAGACTTCAACGTGGTTTTAAACCAAAGTGATAATCTGGTGGGCGGCCAGTAAACCTTGGCCCCATCTCTGATTTTGCAGAGGCTATCTGAGACAGCAAATTATCAGATCTGGGATATTCAGGGAGCTGGTTTACATGGTGTAACAATCGGACAACAATAACACAATTTTCAAAAGGCTAGACAGGGTATTGCTCTCTGAAAGTTGGGTATTAAATGGCCCAGTGGCTTCTCTGAAACATCTTCACATAGCACTTTCAGACCACACACCTCTTCCAGTCTCTATATCACCCAACACTGTAAGAAGTCCTAGCAGATTCCAATTCCAAAATTTCTGGACAAAACACCCCGAATTTATGGAATTAGTGGAAACTTCCTGGAACTAAGCAATAGGTCAATTTAATCCTATAACATCCTTTGGTTTAAAACTTAAACAACTAAGAGAAACACTTAGGAAATGGAACAAGAAACACCTATGGAAACATTTTCCAAAACATAAAAAATGCAGAAGATAACCTATTGAAGCTAGAATCAACTTATGAACGAACAAGAAAAGAATCAGATTGGTTACTCTGGATGCAAGGACAGAAAGACCTTAAAACTCATCTAGAAGCTGAAGAAGCCTTTTCGAAATAGAAGTCTAGGATCAAATGGCTTAAACTAGGTGACAAAAACACAGCGTATTTTCATAAAACAGTGAAAATATGAAGATTCAAAGCTTGTGCCTACACCCTCAAAGATGAATCTGGAAATCCTGCCAACAAAGCAGACACTCCCAACCTCTTCCTTAAACATTTCAAAACACAATTAACTGCTGATCATAACCTTCATGAAAGCACTCTGATTAATAATATCCCACACCTGATAAATTCTTCACAAAACGAAACATTGATCAAATGGCTAGATGAAGATGAAATAAAAAGCACAGTGTTTGGTATGTGTGGAGAAAGTGCATCGGGTCCTGACGGATTCCCCGATTTCTTTTTCACATCATGCTGGCAAATAATCAAAAAAGATATAATTCAAGTCATCCATTTTTTCTTCTTTGGAGGAGAATTTAACAACTCAATATGTAGCACACTCCCATGCCTTATTCCAAAGGTAGATACACCTACACAGTGCACACAATTTAGACCAATCAGTCTCTGCACCTTTCTAGGGAAAATCATTACAAAAATCCTAGCAAGCAGGCTATCCTTAATATTACCATACATAATCTCACCACAACAAAGTGGCTTTGTCAAAGGCCGTAACATCACTAATAACACTTAGTTGGCACAAGAAATGTTGCACTTTTTATGTAAGAAACAAAGAGGACATAATCTGGCCATTAAACAGGATATGGAAAAAACCTTTGATCGTATATCTTGTTTTTTTATAATTCAAGTATTGCGAAAATTTGGCTTTTCTAAAATTTTTATAGATATGGTTTGGCGTATTATCTCTGCACCCTCATTTTCTATATTACTCAATGGACAAATATTCTGATACTTTAAGTCCACTAGAGGCCTCAGACAAGGCGATCCACTATCTCCAAGTCTATTTATAATTGCTGCTGAAGTCCTATCCAGGAGCTTAAATGATCTGATGCAAATACATCCAAAGCTGGCCTATAGAGTCCCCCATAGTGCCACCAAATCTCCCACCTAGCATTCACTGATGACATCCTCATATTCACGAATGGTAACAAAGGATCCCCGAGAAAAGTGATGAATCTCTTAAAGGAATATGAGAACATCTCAGGTCAAAGAATATACGTTCAGAAGAGTTGTTTTTACCTTGATGGAAAAGCTCCAGACGACAATGTTCAAGTGATAAAAACTGCTACAAGGATGTCGCAAGGATGCTTCCAACTACATATTTGGGAATCCCACTTTATGTGGGAAGAAAGAAATCTGAAATATTTATAGAGCTGATCACCAAGATCCAGGATAGAATTACAGCCTGGTCTGCATCTTATCTCTCACCTGCAGGAAGACTGCAACCCATTTGTCAGTGTTACAAAGCATCCCCGTTCATACCTTCCTATCGTTACAACCCAGTAAAACCATAATCAAGAAGATAGAGAGGACATTTGTTGATTTTTTCTGGGGATGGGAGGACAAGAAAAGAAAACTACACTGAATTTCCTGGAAAAATATATATTTGCCAGTAAAGGAGGGAGGTCTAGGGGTTAGACTATTGCAAGACTTTGTGGATGCCTTCACAGCTAAACCATGGTGAAACCTGAGATCCAATAGATCACTTTGGGCTAAGTTTATGCATGGAAAGTATAGAGTCACACAACACTCCCACCATTCCCAGATACAAGCAAAGGATTCACATATCTGACGACGCATCAAAACACTGAAGAATACTATTAACAGGCAGAAACATTGGAGAGTTGGTGAAGAATACTTTAATCTGTGGTCAGACAACTGGATAGATGGAGGACTGCTCAACACTAGAACTTCTGTCTCAGATCCTGATCTACAAGTACACGACCTCATCTTTGAGAGACATTGGGACTTGGAAGTAGTACATCGAGAATTCCTTCATGCTCACAACTTCTACAGCAAATTTTGGATACCAAGATTCACTCAGGCCCGAACATACCACTCTGGAAACCAACCCATAACGGATCATTCTCCAATTCTTCCGCATGGGAAACTATCAGAATGAGAGCTCCACCTAATGAATCCTTTGATTTCGTATGGGATCCATTAATCCCTCCAACTACAAGCCTTTTCATGTGGAAAGTACTCAAGAACATTACACCCGTGGATGCCAACCTAAGAACCAGAGGAATTAATCTCCCATTCAAATGTTCTTGCTGCCAACTCAGTCCTCAAGAGGAAACACAGACTCACGTATTCTTGGAGGGTGAATTAGCCTCAAAAGTTTGGGAGCACTTTGACAGCATAATAAGGCCAAACACTATAACACATTTCCATCAGATACATGACAGGATCACATACTGGGCATCCTCACCACGAGGCAAAGCGGTCAACACCATCTTCAAAATCCTCCCATCACTTATATGCTGGAGCTTATGGAAGGAACGTTGTGCAAGAAGATTTGATGGGAACCACAGGACTACTAGTGAGATTATCAATACGATTAAAACTAATCTATCTGTTGCAGTAATGTCTTCGAATTTTCATGTTCATACAGGTACTCCAGATATCATTATCATGAAGAGCCTCGAATTAGACTTTCCTATTGTGACTAAACCTCGCAAATCCAAAAGAAGGTGGCAACCACCAGTGACAGGATCACTCAAACTTAACATAGGGCACATTCAAGCAAAAAAATCATACAGGAGGTGCATGTGTTCTCCGGGACGAGAAAGGACATGTCATCATAGCCTCAACCTGGAAATTACAAGCAGAATCACTCACAGAGGCAGAAGCAGAGGTATATGGTAACTCTCTTACTGCCTATATATCTTTGTTCACTCAACAGGTCATGGTGGAAACGAGCTGTCAAAGCATCACGGGCTACATTTCCAAGATCCACACTTGCAACTGGAAAATCAGAGACAAAGTAGTGGACTTGAGGCAAATATTTCTGGATAACTCCAACCTAAAGTTCAGGAAATGCCAACAGACTGAAAATGCTCTAGCCAACTCACTTTCCAAGTGGGGCGCTTGTTATGGAAGCTTCACAATCGGCCAGACAACTCTACCAGCATCAATTCTAGACATTGCTGTCCAAGATGCCACATCAATTCATCACCCACCTTAACTCAAGAAGGCCACGAGGCGGTTGGCACATCAACAATAAGGCTTCAAGGCTGCTAGAAGAAGCACAACAGCAAAGGTATCCATTTCATTACATATCAATGCTTCTTCTTGCAGGTACTGACCAAGCAAACTCATCCAAAAGCTTACTTCGGCAGCGATTACAAATGCTAGGACTATTATTCATTATCATTTGGTTTGTAATTGTTGAACTTGAATTTGTTTTTAATTCCCTCATAAACGCTAGGATAGCGATGTATGAACATTACGGTTTAATAGTAACCTTTTTTACATTAGCGCATAACCCCGTCCAAAACCAACGGACGAGTTTTAATTAAAAAAACATACCCTTTTAAATTCAAATATTCTATTGTCTTGAAGCTCTAATCCAAGTAATGAAAGTCCTAACCTTTTCAAGATGAGGTTTTAATTTTTCTAAACCACATTGAATAATAAGATTTATAACGTGACAAACACAACTTTGATGAATAAGTTTAGTTCTATATTGGTTCATCAAAGTTGCACTCAAATTTTTATATGCAAGAGTATTAGCCGAATAATTATCTATAGTCAAAGAAATAATTTTATCTCTAATTCTATACTCGGTTAGTTTATCTTCAATACCCTCATATATAGCATCCACACCATGTCTAGAAATTAATTTCATACCAATTATTTTCTTTTTAATTGTCCAATTTACAGAATCACATCTATATAATGTACAACTACACTTAAATATGATTCTCTAGATGAAGAAAATGACCAAATATCACAAGTCACAATAAATGAATAATTATTAGATTCAAATTCGGATTTAAGCATAAAATTATGATTATTGTAATATTCCATAATATCACTTCTAGTAGTGACCCTACTTAACCTATTATATCCGGGATATAATGTTTTGCAAAACTCTTCAAAATAATAACTATCTGCAGTACTGATAGGCAAATTAATGCAACATATTAATCTAATTAAAGCTTCTCTATTAGCTCGTTCATCATATTTCCAAGCGCTTACCGACTCATCCCTACCAATTTGGAATTGCAGAAGGAGTAATGGATCCATCCTTCTTTACATAGTTAGTGCGCATGGTTGAAGGGCCGCTATTACCATCGGCCTTGTAAATTTTTGTACAAATTTACATCTAGCCCACTCCTTATTTGTGTCATCCTCTTCAATCTCAACTTCGTAATCATACCAATTCCACATTTTGGATGTGGTTTTTGGCTTCTTAGATGAACAAGTTTAAGAAAAAGCCATAATGTAGAGAATTGAAGAAAAATAGAGAAAAATTGAAAATTGTTGAAGTGTAGAAATTGTTGGTGAAATTGTGGTAGTGTAGAAGGGGTATTTATAGGGTTTATGTAACAAAAAACCAAAAAAAAAATTAACAAAAAAATAAATAAAAGGCATAACGGCTCTAAGAGCCGTTGGATGTATCAACGGCTCATAGAGTCGTTGTTGACTGCAAGAGCCGTTGGGCTCTTGCAGCCAATGGAGAAGTGACACAAAAAGCCCAAATGCACTTGCAGCAAAAAAATATTAAAAAAAAGTTTTTTTTTAAAAAAAATGAAAAGTTGTAGGCGGTGTGGCGGTGCATCGCCTACATCTCAGTGCGGAAAATTCCGCACCGCATCACCGCACTGGCACCGCACCGCCGGTGCGGTGCCAGAATTCCACCTCTAATACGAATTTCCATCCGATATGATGGACAATCTCCTACATAACATTTACGGTTGGGTTGGGTATCCAGGTTTGCTTGGGGTTATTGTGGATTTTTTGGGTTATCCCTGCTAACTAACCGTTCGGTATCCGAATTTTTTAAAATGTGCTGCCCGATGTTTACGGTCCGGGCGGTGACAAACGAGGGTCTACTCGCCAAATTTTGTCCCGCCTGCGAGGAGGGTTGGCGGACTCCCTGAATTAACCCTAAACGTTAAATTACAGCTATACCCCCACTACCCAAACACTTCATCTCATTCATTTTGTCCCTGCGGCTTTCTTCTCTCCGTAGAAAAAGTAACTTCAATCGCAACATTTCATCACCTCTCAACGTTCGACGGATACTCGCCGGCGTTCCACTGTAAACTTGACGGAGTAGGCTGTCACCAGTCATATACTTTCCAGTAAGGCATTTTCTTCCTCTTTAAACTGCGAATTTATATCAATTTGTCGATTTGGGTTCGAAATAGCGTTTCTAGGGTTAGCAATTTTCATGCCTTTTGCGTGTGTTTGAATATGGAGAACTCATATTACAGCTTTTGGATTAGAAAATTTCCATTGTTGCCTAGAAATCAAAATTCGCCCAGAACAAAACTCACGAACAGGATCCCGTCTTCGCCCAGAACAAATGAACAGGATCCCTTTTTCGAAGGAAATTGTTAGGTAGTGATTTTGACTGGGTTTTCAATGTTTGGTGTATGTTGGTGTGTTCATTTAGTTTTGTATTCGACCTTTTTACCTATATCTCTGAAATCGTTGGTGTAAACTGTTGCTTTTTACTAAAATGTTGCTCCATCATTTTTGTATTCGACCTTCTTAGCTCCACCATTTACAAAATGTTGTTCTTCAAATGTTTCTTCGAAGGGCCTTATTATCTCCATTTCTAAAGAGGAAACCGTATGCTTATCTATGCTTCTTCGCACACTGATTGCAAGATTACAAATTATAGGTTTTGACTTGATTCTAAATCGTAGGTTTTTAGTGGATTGCAAAGTATAGGTTTTTACTTGATTCCATAATATCTTTTGTGTGTACTACTTAGATTTTCCCCTGCATTTGTACACTATGCACAATGTAAACTCTCATTTTACTTGCATTATAATATTCTGTGATCTTAACACATTTACAAAGATAGATAGCTGCAATCTTTTTGTTTAGGGTAATGCTAGGGATACCCCTTTTGTTGACCCTTTTTTTAACCCCCTAGTTGGCACATGAGGTGGACAAGATGAGGTGGAATTCTTTTTTTTCCCTTTTAAAATCAATTGAAAGTCCAAATAATACTTCTCATCGTTAAAACTTAAATCTAAGATATTTCATTACCTTCAAGAATCCTTTTCATCGGAATATAGGAGTTCCGCGAACCCTACTTCTGGTTCTCAGACGCAAGACTTCAAGAGTGAACAAGAATTTCTCTGAATTTCACGAACCCTACTTCTCGTTCTCAGCGGCAACACTTCAAGATTGAACAGGAATTTCTCTTCAATTTCACAAACCCAACTTCTTGTTCTCTGCGGCAAGACAAGGCTGAACAGAAATTGTGCCGATTTACCAATCCCTTCAGGTAAAATTCTGGCTTTATTTTTCTAAGAGATGACGCAGTTAAATATCCAAGTAACCAATTAAGTAACCAATGATTTGAATCTCTGATTTGAGGGTTTAAGCACAAATTTTCTCTCAGTTTTAAAATTGCAGTTATAAGGATTTTTCAACTGTTGTTTGTTCTACCTTTTCTTCTATTTTTTCCTCCTCCATACAGTCATGTTCTTGTGAATTTTTTGAATGGTATATACTGAGTTTACATCTCCATATTATATTTCTCTTCATTGTTTACATCTCCATATTATATTTCTCTTTATTGAATCAATGTTCACGGATGACTTGATATGATGTGTAACCTATCTTCTTATTTAAATTTCTGTTATGAATTGAATTAAATAGGAATGGAAGGAGAATCTTTGAGTATTATACATTTAAGTTAAGAGAATAGGGACATTGAAATGAAGATAGATGATGAAGTGATAGAACCCACAGTTGGGATGATATTTAATAGTTTGGAATGTCTTATTGACTATTACAAAGCATACGGTAGGAGGGTATGCTTTCCAGTAAAGAGAAGATCATCAACAAGGGGAGACAATGGAGAAGTTAAATATGTTGTGATGAATTGTTCTCGATCAGGAAAATCAAAGATGAATTCGAAGAATCCCCTCAAATCGCATCCAAACATAAACACTGGTTGCAAGGCTAGGGTTAGGGCAGGATTTTTTGACGAAAAATGAATTTTGAACACAGTTGCACTGGATCATAACCCTGACTTGTGTAAGGTGTCGGAAATTTAGAAATTTAATTAGGGAAATAATTTTGAATGGGTGTTAAATGGGCCGCTTAATTGTGAGCCCACCTCTCATTTAGTTGTGAGGGTAAAGGCCCAACCATTAATTTTCCCCCAAGCCCACATAACCTGCTGCCCTACAGGTTCCTGCTTCTGGCTGCGCCTTAGAGAGGGTGTAAGGGTGTATCGAGAGAGGAAAGGGAGACAAGCGGGAAAAGGGACAACCGAGATCATGTAGGAGAGCAGACCATTGCTGAAGGTAGGTAAATCCTCCCTTACGGGAGTGGGTATCGCGTGGGTGAGTTGCTGATTTATTTCTTATTGACTGATTTATTTCGAAAGGGATTTATGGCTAGGTTATGATGCTAAGATGTTGTGTAGTGGTCCTCGTGGTAATATACGAATGACCAGTAATTTACATCTTGTTGGAATTGAATGTGTGAGCTAAACTCTTGAGATTTGGCATGTAAGAGGTGAAGGAACTCTGTAATGAGAGTAATAATTTCCACTTGTGTTGATGCTGGTATATGTCTACGTGCGGGAAACAAGGAAATGTGTTGTGAATAATATTGTATTCTATTTGATTATTTGTTTATGTGTATCTGTGATGATAAGGTAGAGATAGGAGTCTAGAAACGAATCTAATAAATTTTCAAACTAGGATCTGTTCCATGAAAGTTGAAATTGTGTTTTGCTGCTGTTTGGTTGAGTAACCGAGGTATGTTAGATAAAAATGTTGAGTTGGGAAAAGAGTTAACTAGTTTAAATGAATTCGATGATGTTACATTTAGATATAAAATAGTTATTATTCTACAGGTTGATGTGAACTTTGGGCTGTAGGTGAAATAAAAGATTTATGTTGATATGGTGAAATCCCACAGATTCCTAGGGTTTGATTTATCTACTGAGCTTTATAGCTCACGACCTATGTGGTATTTGTTGCAGGGCCAATTCGGTAACATCCAGATAGAGTTGGAAGGTGGCGTAAGGGACGTTTATGTCTTTATTATGTTTTGAACTTATATTAATGTACTAAGATGTTTGCCTATGTTGGAGGATTCATGTATGTTGTGGGCTAGGATGTTGTATGGGCTTGGTGGTACTATGAAATATTACGTTCAGGAAGCTATTTTGATTAAAGTTGAGGTTGATTTTGGTTAACAAGCGTTAATGGGCTCGGGTACGGTTATAGAACCGTACTGCCATAACGAACCCTTGCAAATTAGTCATTTGAAAATTTTGGGTTCGTTACAACTTGAGTCCTAGTAAAGCTCGATTTTTCCGGTGCAATAGGGTACTGAGGCCACATGTAAAGAGGCAATTGGAATTAAATGACAGAGCTGGGATTAGAGTAAACAAAAATTTTAATTCTCTGGTAGTTGAAGCAGGGGGGCATGAGAATATGACATTTTTAGAAAAGCATTGTAGAAACTTTATTGAGCAAGCTAGGCGTTTACGACTTGGGGAAGGAGATGCTATGGCAGTCCAAAAATACTTTGCACAGATGCAAGTTGATAACATAAATTTCTTTTATACAATGGATTTGGATGACGATGGACGTTTAAGGAATATTTTTTGGGCAGATGCAAGGAGCAGAGCGGCATATGAGGAATTTGGTGATGTGATAACATTTGACACCACATACCTGACAAATAAATATGGCATGCTATTTGCACCATTTGTAGGTGTTAATCATCATGGACAGTCAATTTTACTTGGATGTGGGTTGATCTCTAGTGGGGATACAGAGACATTTGCTTGGCTATTTAGAGCATGGCTTACATGTATGTCTTCTAAGGTTCCAAATGGAATAATCA
>JAOYMZ010043745.1:0-31031 GCA_025802335.1 Pinguicula primuliflora | reverse complement strand
TTTGGCTTCGGAGGCTCAAATGGACAAGTTAATATGGCAATTTTAGCATCCACAATTTGCTTTGGCATCTGAGGATGGCTCATATCTTTATCGACAACAATCCCATAGATCAATTCTGTATCTTCAAGCTTTCCTCCGACTTTTCCTTCTACTTTAATTAATTCTAAATTAACATCCCTCCTATCTAAATCAGCAACAGCAAGCACTGCTCTAACTGCAATCTCTGCCAAGCTGCGCTTGCATCTATTAACGCTGCACAAACAATCAGAAGAGATTCAGTGACATTTCAGACACGAGCTTCTTATACAGGAGTAAATTAAACACCACAGCCAAAATATACGATATCAACATGTTTGCCTTGTTGAATGCCATATATTAACGTATATCCAAGTGGGATGCCACCAAAAAGTTACTCACATCTTGGAAGACAATGTAGTCATACAAGTCTGAATCAACGATTCAACATTTCCAGTATCAAACTCAAATTCATGGGCTATGTGCTCCAAATGTTCAACAGCAATTCTAGAAGCCAATTCATATCCTTCCGCGATACGAATTGGATGAATTCCGCGTTCCAGTAGTTTCTCAGCTTGTTCCAGCAGTGCACCGGCCAAGACAACAACTCCTGTTGTTCCGTCACCAATTTCATAATCTTGACTCCGTGATAACTCAACCATGAGCTTGGCAATCTGATTGTCAACATCCATCTGCTCCAAGATAGTTGCACCATCATTTGCTGAAAGAATAAAATTAGAATTTAGTAAACTTTATATGCCAAAAATTACAGTTGCGATGCTAAGTTTATGACTATGCTGGGCAAACATATGGGGTTAAAACCCTAAACAATATTCTCGAAACCCTCGCAAAACTCCTAGATGGACATACGAATCCTCTATCCATTCAACCCTAAACATTACACTTGTAAACAGAAAAGCAAAAACGATTAATTCGGGAGTTTACTTATGGTGATTTCCCCGTCTGCGCTCTGTAGCATTTTATCCATGCCTTTCGGCCCTAAAGAGGTCCTAAGTATCCTTGCCACCGCTTTACCGGCTGAAATGTTGGCCTTCTGAGCATCAAGTCCCCGCAATCTTGTTTTCTGCTCCTGCTCCCTCAGTATAATGTAAGGTCGACCGAATTCATCAAACGCCAATGCCATTTCACTACGCTAGCCGTAGAACTGTCGATCTTCAGAGATATATTACGAGAGAAACCGAGTTTACTCCAATACTCCGAGTGTTATCAAATCCTCCCGCTTACTTCTTTCTAAGCTCCGTCGCGTTGTCATTTCGAGTCACCCATTTGGGCCACAAGTTTAAGAAGGCCGGCATTCTTAAGCCCATTTATCATCATTTTAAGGGAAAAATTGAAAACCAATAACGATTTTTTACGCTAATAAAATTCGATAAGTAGCATTTTTTTATTTCTTTTCATTGAAATTTTATTATTTAATCTATTTTAGAACAATAATGTTAAACTTAAATAATTTTTTCATATATAATTATATATGACCAATGAAATTTTGACATATTGTATGATGTGGGCCCAATCATATGTGTTAAAGGTCAAGTCATATGATAAATAAACTATTTCACGAGGTATTAGGCACTATTGTGCATCTAAAATTGTTAATGAAACCCGTTCCCGTACGAGAGGGTTCTACTAATGGGTGCTGTGGAATGTTTCTGGTACGTAGTAAGGTGTTGTTCGATTACAGTTAATGTGTTAGGAGTCTGCGATCGAGAAGATCGATTTGTATACGTCCTCAACGGATGAGAAGATTCAGGCACTGACTCACGTGTTCTGAAAGATGCATTATGATGCACGAATGGACTACGTGTGCAACAAGTTGTACTTACTCAGTTTAGGTTATATTTCATTATTCATTTTATGTTACAATTAGTTGACGTGATCTAATTGTATGCTATGATCCAAGGTACATACTATCATGAAGATAATGGATATACGAATTGTGAAGGTTTTTTGATACCATATCACAGTACATGCTACCATTTGAGAGAATCGGTCAGCTGTAATTGAGCTTCACATAATGTCAAAGAGTAAGTCAATTTGAAGCATTCTAAGGCACACAATATGATTGAGCGTACGTTCAGCATTCTAAAACACCGCTGGAGAGTCTTAAGGTCACCTATATACTACCACATTGAGTGTCAGATCTAGCTCATTTATGCTTGTGCCCTTCTCCACAACTTTCTAAAAGATAATAATCCAGATGATATACTCAGTGATGGGCAAGAGATTGATCTTGGTACTGATCGAGAATATGATCCATTCATGGATTACATTTCGACCTTGAAACCATCTCCGGAATGGACGAATAAAAGGGATCAAATGGCCACTTTTATGTTCAACAGATATAGATATGCAAGACCGGGCTAGAATGTATGAATTTGAACTTGTGAACCCGAATGTGATGCGTATATGTGGATTGTGGTTCTAAATTTCGAGTGATACCATCAACTTCATGTCTTGTGGAACTTGTTGTGTTTTTTGAGTATAACATTTGTATTCTATTCTTGTGGTTATGTTTTTCGAGTGTAACATTTGAATTCTATTCTTGTGTTTTTCGAGTGTAACATTTGAATTCTATTCTTGTATTTTTCGAGCGTAACATTTGGATATGGCTTGATTCCTTATTTTTCAACTGTTTACATTGAATGATTATTTGACTATGGATATAGTGCCATAAAAATAAATTATACGCTAGGGGAAAATAGACATTACGCGTTCATTTAGCTCTTCCATAGTGTGTAATCAAACTGTAAGTACACACCTTGTTACACAATGATCATAATCAAAATCACATGACAACAAACACTTACAATAGGAATATTGATATCTTTAACTATCGTAATCAAAATCACACTCGACAAAATAAGTCTGCAGTAAGTGGGGCTTTATATGTTATACAATAGACTAGTGTTGATGTACACATGTATTCAATCACGTTATATTTTGGTCTTCACTCATTGTGCCGCCAAGTTATACGTTAGCTTAGTTGATGTTTGGTGCGGCTAAGCAGAGTATTTAACATAGAAACATGAATTAGCCAAAAGAAACAAACCAAAAAATTTAGTACAAAGTCAACCACCCGACTCGACACTCTATATCCAAATAAGGTTGACTGACATCTCTAGGTATGAGGGCATTATAAGAATTAAAATTTATTTTTTCATTAACAAATTCTCACCCATTATCAAAATGAATAATTTCCCCGTGCGCCTAATTCACTCCTGGGGAGTTATAGTGAAAAAGAGTATGTGTCTAATCCACCATAGTTGTTGATGCAAGGTTTCCACCGAGATTCTGTTCTACGATTTAGGTACCGGTAATGTTTTGGATTTCGTTTTTGAGAGAATCTCAAGACATTTTCCCGCTCAATTATTACAGAATAAGAATCCTTTTATATTGGTCAAACACAGAGCCATAATATGGAAAACAAATTAGTATATCTAATCTTTTTTTCTTTTGTAGATTCGATATACTCTATATAATTACAACAATTATCTTATCTTTTTTTTGAATAATCATGGTATCCGAAATTATTTTGGTCTGATTAATCTATGAGATCCATGCAAAGCGATCATTTTACATGGACCGGGTAAGTCTCGAACATTTGGCCCGCAATCGTGGTCACAAAGAATTGTTTTCACCCAGTGGAAATCGAACCTGAGATCTCATCCCTCTTTGGAGATTTAAGTCTCAGGCCGCTACCATTAGGCCAACCCCTTGGATTTGAAACAGAGATGAATAGACGTATGTTTGAGAGAAAAACAGATTGTATTTTCTTACTTGCACACCTTGTATACATTGGTTATATAGACAATGTTGGAGGAGTCCCATACATGGTCACCGTATCACACACCTAACTTGTTGTCAAAGATCCTATGCTTGATTTATGGTAGGCTACAAATAAGTCAAGGATTGTATCCTTGATTCATGGTGTGCTTGCCTTTTCCTTAACAACTTGATTTATGGTAGCCTAAGTCAAGGATTGTATCCTTGATTCATGATGTGTTTGTTTTTTCCTTAACACTTCCCCTCAAGCTAATGGGTAGGGATCACACCATTAGCTTGTCTCTTAGATCCAAGAAGCGAGATGTCCCTAGGCCTTTAGTGAAGATATCGGCAACCTGGTCGTTGGTGGGAATGTACTACAGCTGAATGTCCTTGTTCAGTACCTTTTCTCGTATAAAATGGTAGTCGACCTCAATGTGCTTGGTTCGGGCATGGAAAACTGGATTTGAGGCTAGAGACATGGCACCCATGTTGTCACACCAAATCGTTGGTGTATGAGGTAAGCAAACACATAGATCTTTAAGAATCATCTGGATCCAATATAAGTCAGCTGTAGTTTGGGCTAGCGCACGATATTCTGCTTCAGTACTAGAGCGAGCAACCACAGTTTGCTTCTTAGCTGTCCAAAATATCAAGTTCGGGCCCAAAAGACACCATATCTGGAAGTGGAATGACGATCATGTCTATCTCCGGCCCAATCAGCATCACAAAAGGCCTGAAGCTTAAGATCGGTTGATGAGACTTTGGTGAGTAGTAACCCATGATCAATTGAACCCTTAAGATATCGAAGCACTCTCTTGGCGGCTTGCCAGTGAGAGGAGCAAGGCTGCAGAAGATGTTGATACAATTGATTAACCGAAAATGCAATCTCCGGTCGAGTAAGAGTACAATATTGGAGAGCCCCCACTATGCTACGATATACAATAGTCTCTACAAGAGAGAGGGGATCTTTTTGGGAGTCTTTAGCGCGCGAGTCTGTGGAGGAGGGAGACCGAATTGGCTTGGCCCCAAGCATCCGTGTTTTGTCCAATAGATCAAGAATATACTTGCTTTGTCGAATGTGTAAACACTCCTCGTCACGAGTTACATTCATCCCAAGGAAATAACTCAACTCACCCATGTTGCGAAGCTTGAATTGGGACCCAAGATATCGAACCAGTGCATCAATCAGATTCTAGTGTGTACCAGTCACCAAAATATCATCAATGTACACCTAAATGTACACCAGAACATAGATATGCACATCTGGCTGATGTAGTGTGAAGAGAGATGTATCCAGCTGTGAGCACTGAAACCCATACTCAAGAAGACTGTTGGATAACATGACATACCATGCACGAGGAGCCTGCTTGAGGCCATAGAGAGCCTTATGCAGTTGACTGACATAATCAGGGTGATTAGAGGAGACGAATCCAGTTGGTTGTTCAATATAGACTTCCTCATGAAGAATGTCATTGAGAAAGGAATTAGAGACATCAAGCTGACGAACTGGCCAACAGAACTGTACTGACAGGCATAAAAGTAGGTGAATAGTGGAAGGTTTGATCACGGGACTAAATGTCTCTTCATAGTCAATACCATAGGTTTGCTCAAACCCTCGAGCCACTAGTCGAGCCTTATAGCGTTCAATGGAGCCATGGTTTTGATTTTATAAACTCACTTGTTCAGGATGATGTTGTGATTCGCCGGTCGAGGACAAAGAGACCACGTGGAGTTAGCAATCAATGCATCGTACTCCTCTTTCATAGCAGCACATCATTCAGAAGAGACCCTGGTCTGTAAGTAAGTGGTTGGTTCTCTAAAAATCTGCACACTGGTTAGAGCACATAAGGGATACAAGATACTTGGATGCAAAGTACATATGAAAATCAGAGAATGCTTTAGGCTTAAGTGAACCAGTCTGAGAACGAGTGACAGAACGGGATGAATTGTGAGGAATGATGTGAGGGTTAGAGGAAAGTCCTATACCAGATGAACCGCGTGACAAATCTGGACTGGCCGGCTGTCCTAGGCATGGGTCCACCTCCGAGAGACCAGTTGGGTCAAGGCCCGAAGACATACCATCCGTTCCCTTGGGGGTGAGTCCTGCCGGGACAGTCGTGTCTGTAGAGGAGCCACGAGGCACATCTGAAGTAGAGGCTAACTTAGGGCCATCTGCCAATGAAGCTGCAACAGGAGGTGGGTTAAGGGATCATTGGCGGTGTCGTGTCAGCTAACAATGGTTACTCTGCAGCGAATGGGTCAAGACCAGACGGCAAACCACTAGATAGTGTGGAGTCTACAATAGGAACAAACCGTGGTGAGTCGAATAGAGATGAAGTGATAGGCAAGAGTTGAATACCTAAAGAGGACATCAAGACTGGGGAAGACTCCCTTGCCGAGGCTGTGCTATGATCCGAACCAGTGACCCCCGGAAAATTTCTCTCATAAAAAATGACATTACGGGATATGTAGACTCATTTTGTTAAAGGTTCAAAATATTTGTATCCTTTTTGTTGGGTACTGTACCCTAAGAACACACACTTCTTACTCCGATACATAAACTTGGTGGTATTATAGGGTCGGAGTAGAGGATAAGATGCACACCCAAAGAATAGAAATGTTGAATAGTCGGGTGTTGTCCCATAGAGTAACGAGAACGGGCTTGCATAATTAAGTAGTGGTGTGGGCAATCGATTAATAATGTAGTTAGCAGTGAAAATAGCATCAGGCCAATATGTGCGGGGTATGTTCGCACGTGCCAGCAGACATAAGCTCATGTCTGCGAGGTGGCGATGCTTACGCTCTGCTACCCCATTCTGCTGCGACGTGTGAGGACAAGAAATGCGATGCATTATGCCATGCTTAGTTAAAAAAGTTTTAAATGCAGTGGACATATATTCACCACCCCGATCACTTTGAAATTGTTTTATTTTTCGAGAAAATTGATTTTCAACGAGAGTTTTAAATTCAAGAAAACATTTAAACACATCGGATTTGCGAATAAGAGAATATAACCATGAAAATCATGAAAAATCATCAATAAATATGACATAATACCGATATCCAGTATTGGATGAAACCGAGGCAGTCCATACGTCTGAATGAATCAAATCTAAAGGAAAATGCGAGCAACGAGCAGAAGAATAAAATGTCAGTTGTGTACTTTTGCCTAGCGGACATGCATCACAGAAGTCCAAGCAACGAGATCCTGATATAGGAAAATCATTATTTTGAACTAAATAGCGGACGATGGGAGCAGCTGTATGACCTAATCGTTCATGCCAATTGTTAAAGGACGTCTTCACACCAACCATACCCATCAGTACACAATTGAGATGAGAAGAGGTTTTCGACAGGTTCACTGGATAGAGCCCATTAACACTAGGCCCCTGCAGGAGTGTCCTCCCCATTTTGTTGTCCTTCACAAAGTAACCATATTTAGTTAGGATAAAAAAACAATCATTATCCCAGCAGAAATTATGAACAGATAATAATTTAGCAAAGGCATTGGGACAATGAAAAACATTGGAGAGTTTAAGGGAACCAGATGGAGTTGGATAATGCAGTGAGCCATTGTGCTTGATTTTTAGAGATTTGTCATTACCTACCGCAACCGCATTCCCTCCTGAATAATGTTCCTGCAAGGAAAGAGTGGCCAAGTCATTAGTAATATGATTATTTACCCCTGAATCAGCAAACCACAATCAATTCTCAAAAGCAACTTTAGATTGTGCGGTCATGGCCATGAGTTCTGTGGGAGGCAGTCGACCCTGAAAAGTACGATCCATCCGATTGAAACAATCTAGAGCAGTATGACTTTTGCCTCCACAAATCTGGCAGGCATATAGATTAAAGTTACTCGGAGAACTATGAGAATGCAGATGTGTCGCCCTATTTGGGCTTTCAAAAGTATGTCCAGACCGGCCCATACCGTCTCCACTAGTTTCTGGGCCTCCAACCTGTCGGACAGAATTTAATTGGGTAATTTGGCCCATATCACCATAATTTTGTATTGGACCTGCATAGTTATGTGGATGGCCCTGACTTGTTGGGCCTGTTTGAGGCGCTGGCCCAAGGACTCCCGTACGGGATGAAAACCCAGACGAGTATTGTATAACACCAAGAGCGCGATTCTGGTGGAGACGAGGGTTGTACATCTTTGAGGAAAATTGGCCACCGCAATTGTAGCTTTTCCCATACCGTCCTTCACCGTTAAATCGGCCGCGTCCACCTCGAAACGAGCCTCGCGACAGGAGTGAATGAGGATCACCGTACTGAAGCATATCCTTTGATGACCAAAGTGCGACGACATCAGAATCAAGTACCACCGGAACATTGATGAGAGTTTCGTAGCTAAGAAGTTCACTTTAAAAGTCGTCTATAAAAAGAGCTGAGAGCCACCGTGCGAACGAGATGTGTGGGACAAACATTTGAAACGCGGGCGAGAGTCCTCCGACGATATAGTCGATCAAGTCATCATCGGTCACCATATGGCCTGCTGCTGACAGTTCTGCACGAACTATTTTGGCGGACTGGAGAAAGGTAGCACAGGATTGATTACCCTGTTAGAGATTTTGCAGGCGCCTTTTGAGATTCAGTACACGGGAAGCATTCTTCGGTGACAACCTATCCCATACCGCAGCAGCGCTTGTAAGACCAAAGGTTTCAGGAAGAATTTCAGTCGAGAGTGACCCGTTGATGAGAGCAAGGACAAACTGGTCCTTTCGATTCCATTCACGGAATTCTGGATTTTCAGAAGCAAGGAGTCCCTCATCCTTTGGTGGTAAGGTGGCAGCAGGGCAAGCCAAGGATCCATCTACTATGGCCATAAGATAATGGCTTTTAAGTACGGGGACAATTTGAGATATCCAGGACAGATAATTGGTGTTGTCAAGTTTGATTGAGACAAATTGAGAAAGATTTAACTGGATGAATGTCTTGGTGTATGGTGTTTTTGGAGATAAAAAAAATTAAAGTTTTGATTTGAAAGAAATGAAAGAGATGATATGAGATGGAATTTGAAGTTTGAGATGTAGCAGAATGAAAAGAATTGAGATGACAGAGAATTTAAATGAATGAAAAGAGGGGATTTTGCAATGTGCTGGAAACTTGAGATTTGGTGGAGTGTGCAGCAGAACAAGATATAGACTGTTGAATTTGCAAGGATGAATTGGGATCTATTGCGTGAGCAAGATTTGCTCCGATACCATAAAACAGAGAAGAACTATCCTTCAGGTTCGGACAAAAACTTATGAAGTGATGTAGTATTTTTCATACAATTGTTTGCATTACAATATATATAGACTTGTGGGAACCTACCATATTTAATGTATGACCTACCATATTTTGAGTATGAGATATTATGAGATCTTGGCGTGCTTACCATATTCAATGTATGACATCTTATCTTGTCGTGTGAGATCTTTATGAGATCTTATGCTCCTTAACATTACATACTCCTTTTCTTTTTTCTTCATCTCATGTATCTGCTGAGTTCTCACTTGCTGCATATTATAGATTAGGTCATATTTATAAACAGATAAAGATGCATAGCTTGAGGAAACAAAATAATAGAAGACTGAGTATAACCTGATTGCCCAAAACCATTTTTTGAAATTCATCCCTCTCCTGCTGCAGCTTTTTGATTTGGGCCTTAAAAGTAGCTGTAGCCTTAGCTTCCTATTCATAGATTTTATGCGGATCAGAAAGCATATAAAGAGTACACGTCCATTGAAGCATAATAGTTCACTGAATAATCTGATACAAACAACACTCCAACCATTCTGGTCAATATAGCTATGTCTCTATCTTTGGCAGTTAACTGCATTTCCAACCGTTCAGCTTTAGCTTCCAGTCTCGAAATGTCAGATAATAGCCTACGAACAGAAATAAGAAAGTTTCAGTCATCTTCTACAGTTAGGTAAAATAAGGATAGGTGCATACCAAAATGCATGTTCATTATGTTAATATTCCTACCGCTGCCTCTCCTCATTTGCAGAATCCCTAAATTCAATATCTCGTTGCCTCTGCTGCAGCAATGCATACATGCAGTTGCAAGTTCTAGCCACTGAAACCTATTTACAATTGCATATTACAATTTACACACATAATCACAGAATACATAAAAACACAAAACATAGCAAAGGGGAAAAATATAGAAAACTCACTGGATCATCCGCAAAAAAATCGAGCGAAGCTGGAAAACCAAAGGTTACAAGTGTTTGGTTCATGTACTTGGCACAATGCTCCAAATTGTTGATATCCGCAAAGGCACCAGACACACTAAAAATCCAAATCCAGAAGAATAAAAAAAATAATAATCTCAACTTGCCCGTTTTCCCAAATGCCCATAATTTCCTAATCCTTCTACTCTCCTCACCTCATTCCCTGCGTCGATGAACTCTGCACAGAAGAAAACAAGGAACCATCACATGAAATACAGCAGTTCATTATACTATACGAGTAGCAATTAGCAAACATCAAAAATACGATTCAATCTTACAGCAAGGGAAACATACCCGTAGATCGGCGCCGATTTCTCTAGGCGGCATTTCGGAAGAACTTATGTGTGCTTTCCATGTGTTGGATTGAACTGTGGAGTAACCAGAGTGAGTCGGAGATCTTAACTGGTGGGGAAATTTGAAAATTGAATTTTATTAAAAAAAATAAGGAGTGTACAATCTATATGTAAAACACGATTTTATAAATGAAAATAAAATTTATTACTATAATAAAGTTCTTTTTGTGGTTTTTGTTAGAGTTTATAAACAAAAATAATATTATTAATATTTTAAGGTTAGAGTTGATAAAATTTTACAAATATATAGTTTAAGGTTGATAACATTTAGCTTCTAGGGTTTATAGGATATGGTTTTAGATTTTTACGGTGGCAAAAGTCATCATAATATCAAATACAAAATAATATTTTAGCACTCCCAACACACCATTTAAGGTTAGGGATAAGTTTGTTTCTCTTAAAATGTTTATTTAATAGGGTTTTAGGTTTTTTGGCGGCAATACTGCCGAAACCAGAATATATGATTTCCATACGATGATTCCAAAACATTTATTTTAACACTCATAACATATCGTTTAAAGTTAAGGTTAAGTTTGTTATTCTTAAAATAATAATTTAATAGTATTTTAATTTTTTTGATGACGAAGTCGTCGAAATCAGAATTTATAACCTATTCCTGAAATGTGTTTTCCAACTATTTTCGAGTCACTATAGTAAGACGCCTATCAAATAAAAATAATTATTAAATAATAAATATATTGAAACTATATGATGTCGCATGTCAAATTGAAGCACATGATGCGCTGATAATTATGATGGTCTCTATTTCGACAAATGATAAGCGATGGAACGAATATTTGATATTGTAGAGATGAAAAATCAATTAAAATAATAATATAAACACTCCTTCAACTAGGTAAAAGAGAATAGAGACGTGTTGCTGCGGCTGATCAATTAAAAAAACTAACTCACGTGGAGCTGCGACCGATCCGAAAAGAGACGTGTTTTTTTCCTCCCGTATTTGGCAAAACGTGTTAACCAACTTTTGTCAGTCCAAAACAGTTGGTTGTGTATCACTGTTCCTTTATTAAACTGAGGTCGATGCTACTCATACACACTTTATTGACATTGTGATGTGTAACCATCATAATCACAAGTTTTATCATTTATCTTTATTTTTTTATTTTAGAAGTGGTTGTGATGTTAACACCTCACAATGTCAACAAATAGTGTCAATAAAGTGTCTACAAATAGCATTTTTCTTAAACCGAAGACTACATGGGATTAAACAAAATTGTGCTAGACAACCTGAATTGTAAAAGTGAATTCTACTATGGTTAACATCGATAGAATTTTTTTCTAGCACCGAATTAATTGTCCAGGGTTAATAAAGGTATGAGAATGTCGGGGCGTCGAATCGAGAAGATGCATCAGTATAGACGGAAATCATCAACGTCGATATTGCAAGTGAGCAAAAATGCAAATTCGGATCAACCATGAAGAAAAGTTCGATTTATTAGAGAAAACTCGGGAAACCATGCTTCTCCCGAAAGTACTTGGAATTGACATGTCCGCACTGCATCTGGATACATTGATTCAAATGGAGCTCAGAGATTAAGAAAATATTAAAATGAATAAGTAGTTAATAGTGTAGATGCTTGATGTGCGGGGTAGTCCGGAATAGCGATTTTGTACATAACATAATTTTTCTGAGCAATAAAACACTTACCTATCCAAAAAACTGTCCCGAGTAAAAATAATTATATCCGAAGTTTAAAAAATAATTGGTTGTCGTCGAATCAAAATTTGATGGTCACAAACAAATAACTTGAAATCTGTGGGTTTCGGATTGGGTTTTAGTAAAATCCCGTGGGCCAAATGTCGACCCACGATTTTTCCACCTGTTTCAGCTGATCGCATCCAAAACACCTTAGCCGAACTTCGCAAGGCAAGCGACCGATAATTTACGAGGCTGAGTATGGGGATTTGTGGGTTGTGACTGCTGCAACGTCATGGAAGGAAGGGTAGAAATATACTAAAAATTATGTCATATTTTGAGCACAAATTATGCTTTTACTCCTTACTCAATCACATTATCCTTAAGATTTGTATAAAATTGAACTATTAATGTCACTAACCAGTTCATGCGGGACAAATGAGTTTTTATGTGCAAAGCAGGATTTTCAGAGACAAAGTGTACTGATTTTATTCAACAAGTCAAGTACACTAATTTGGCGCTGATCATCAGCAATCAGTGGAGCTGAAAGAGAACAAATTCAATGCTGAACAAATAAATTTTCCATAACCCAAAAAGGTAAGATGGTCTACAAGAGGATAACCAGCGGCTAGGGCCCACAGGCGCGCTCGCGCATACACACATGCACACACATGACCCTAGATCGGGCCGGGCGGCAGCAGCGGCGCACATGTGACCCTAGCCCATCTCCTCAACAATTCTACATAAACTCATTGGAAGGTAAATGTATTTAAACTCTTTTTTTTAAAATGTATTTAAACTCATCTAACTTGATGTCTCTTTTTGGTATGGGACAAAAAGTCCTTGCCTTTTTAAGGCGAGCCTAACAAGAATTGCACAAAAATTTTTTGGTGTCGATCTTATGTACAAGACTTATGTATCGAATTCTAATCTTGACCGTCAGATCAACGTTGGATGGCCAGAATTTAAACACTTATTTAATTTAAATGATTTAATCCTGACTGTCAGACCAATACTGGACGGGCAAAATTAAAATTCAATACATAAGTCCGATACATAGCATCAAAATTTGAAAATTTCCCGAGAATTACATGACGTGCTCCGAAAATAACCTGCAGTACACCTACTTATTATCGGATCCTAAAACTTATTATCGGATCCATCCCTAAAACGACACAACCGAATCTTCTGAGTAATTCCTGAATGTCAAGGATGGATCATCCATGTCGTCGGGTTCTTCCGGAATCGGAATCAATCTATTCTCCACTTCATCTTCCAGAACCTCCACCAAGAATTCTCTCAAGGACCTTGTGCTGAACACGTGGCTAGCTAACTTGCACTACGTGCTCCATTTCTCGCCCAACTCCTAGAAAATCACCGAGGTCCGTGAAGGGCTTCCCTTTGGTATAGTTTGGGAAGGTCGTCTTCAGTATATACTCCACGTTATCTGGATTCGCCCGGTTCTCGGAGCGCCGAGTCGGTGGATGATGATCGTTTGCATTGGCGATTCCGATAATATGTCCGTGTACCACGGGTCGGAGCGGGTTACGACCCGCAAAATGCAATTCTGACGGCAAAAAAAAACTGTGGTTAGATTTGATCATGATCTTGGGAAGTCGGACTTTTAATCTAGTCCTTAGAGCAAAACTGTAAAATTATGGGGTATTGAGTTTTTTTTTTTATAAGTAAAAAGTTTTATTGCGCGGTATATTTTTGGGTATTTGCTCACGTACCATATTTCTAACAAACTCCTCGTGTACAATTTTTTGACCCTTCTCTCTCCCGATGTCAATTCTCCTCCCCTGTTGCTCCTTTGCCATCAAACTTCTTCCAATCAATCCTCATCTGCTCCCAAATTATCCACCAAAGTTGACATCTTGAGGTGCGACGGTAATTTTACAGCATTTTATTTCAGCGTCCACCACATAGCAGAGCCGAGTTCCCCCTGTGTTTTTGTTTCCAACTCTTTATGTCTGTCATTCGTCTTCCCGTCGGACCAATAGCTTTCCTGTTGCTGGGCGATTTTTGCGCTATGATCCAATACATTTGACTGGGTTTTGACTCCACTCTCCCATTCCCATTCCTGGTAAGATCATATTTCGCACCTTCAAATTCAGCCAGGATTGAAGTTTAACACTCTCAATTGCATGTTCCAGATCCGGCTCGACTTCATCGAAGACGCAGCGATTTCTGCACTTCCAGAGCTCCCACGCAGCCAATTGCCAAACTGCGTTCCATATTTTGGCCCTCACCGGTGGATTTTGCCTCTGCATGTGCTCGGCCAGTGCGTAACTATCTGGTAGAGGTACGTCTTCCTCATCCAAAATCCAAGTATATAATTGTCTCCAGTACTGTTTGTCTATATTACATCCTTCAAACAAGTGCCACTCACTTTCATCTCCTCCATCCACAAGGGATATCTTACTGATGGAAGAGCCACCCCCCTTTGGAACAGATTGAAGCCCGTTGGCAGCCGACCATGGATTAAGCGCCATGTGAATACATTTATTTTGAGAGGTAGAACAGCATTCATGGTTGAGTGAATAACATGTTTGTAAGTTGCATCTGCCATGTTTCTCGCATCAGGCCTTCATAAACATGCTTTGATGAATAGATATGTTTCAATGCTATCTCATTTTGTGCATGCAAATTAGGAATACAATTCCCCCACCCCCAAGTATCATTGTTGTTTCGTGCATTCCCAATTGCTGATAGCTCTGCACAGAGCAACTCTAAATGTAAAATCTCCACTATGCCACACATACCTATCCAACTCCACGACCAAACCCATTGTGCCCCCTCCAAAAGTCTTTTTTCAGCCAGTGTGCAATTTTTATCCCCTGCCACTGCAAATAATTCTGGATATCTTACTGCAATGCTTGTATCCCCACACCACTGATCCAGCCAAAACCTCGTATTTGAACCATCTCCAACTTGCCAAGACACATTTCTCATGAACCACTCAGCCTTTAAGATGTTTTTCTGCATATCAATCCACCAAATCGACTTCTTACCCTCGTTGTTCGTCAAAATTTTTTTGTCAAAATCTGCCACACCATATAGAGAGTCCAATACTTCAGTCCAAAGTCCTCTTTTACCCACTAACATTCTGCACCCCCACTTAGCTAATAGTGACAGATTAAATTCCATCAGACTTTTCATTGCCAATCCTCCTCTCTCCCTCGGACTACAAAAAGTGACCCATTTAACCCAATGTGTAAGGTACGCTGATTTTCGAATTTTAACGATCGTCGAATATTTTTTCAAAAGTATTTAAATTTGAATTTCGACTCGTGGTAACGAGCCATGTTTGATGGGCCGTTCAGCCCATTTCGACTTAAACCGAAAATGGGCTGAACAGGTGGGAGGTTTTGGGCCAAATTTAATCGGCCCAAATACCCCACCACTTCTGGAGGCCCAAATCCTTTGTTTCCCCTTAAATAGAATATCCCTGCCCAACGTCCTTAAACCAAATCCCTCAACCCAACCTCCTTACACGGCTTAATAGAGACTGATCACCAGCGAATTCCGGTTAAGGGAGGATAATCCATTCTCCATACAGTGACGAGGACAAAGAGTAAGGAGTGGGGGCGAGTATAAAAGGGAACGAATATGGGATTAGGGTTGAGGGTGTTGGTTCTGTTGACTACAGGAAGAACATGGCTTGTAAATGAAATCACAGTAGGTGTTCGACCTTAGGTGGGGGAGGAGCGGCGAAAGGGGGCTGGCTGATAGTGGATTAAGCTCGCAACACCAGTTGTTGTGCAGTGGGATTCACAGTCATTGGAGATTGATTTATATCTCTGGCCGTTTCTCTTGTTGCTCCAGTCATACGGGTATGGAAGGTGCATTCGTGATTGTGTATACTGATTCATTCGTGGCATATGTGTTGAATTGTGGTGTCTGGTGATTATTAATCTTGTTTATGCCTGCTATTCTGGATCTGTGCTACCTCGATAACTCACTGGTAAGAAGAAATTGTGGAAGGCCGAATGATGTACATGTAGGAGATTGTAGATCTGAGTTGCAGGAATGAAACGGGCTGACGGTCATAGTGATCGGTGCGAGTGGTTTCTTCAGAGGTCAAATGAGAAATACGGCGTGTTGATAATGGCGAGCAAAATGACCAGAGAGGTGGTTACGGAGGAGGGAGATTCCCGTGAGCGGGAATGAGTGACACCGACAAAAATGGCATGAGATTTCGCGAGCAAAATGAGCAATCGGGGAGCTGAATGACGTGAGATTCCATAAGCAGAATGAGCGATCGGAGAACCAAATCTTATGAGATCCCGCGAGCGGGAGAGCGGCGAATGGAGGGTTGAGTTACGTGAGATTCCGCGAGCGGAATGAGAGAATCCACGTGCGACGGATGAGTGGTTTCGCGAGCAGAATGTGTAACTGGAGATGGAGGGTCGTCGGGAGTGCCTGAGGCATTATGGGAGACAAAAAATGACGACAGGTAGGAGACGGTGTACGTGACGGAGCCGCTACGAGCAGGTGGCCGGGGCTTGGTCGGAGGACGGTTTGAGTGACGTCTAAGGTTGACCGGTTGGAGTATTCAATTCATGATCTGGGCGTATATGGTTTCATCTGTCTGACCGACATATGTGATATATGATTTATGAGTTTTTATGTAAATTGTTATGTGTATAATTGTTTGGTTAATGATATTTTGGTAAGTGATATTAAACTGATTGCCATAGTTTCTTAAATCCTAATACGAGCATCTCGAGGGATCGATTACCTACTGAGCCATGTTGTCTCACGTACCTACCTGTATGTTTTCTTGCAGGGCGCGAGGGTCGCTGATCTTGGTTGCTCGGAGTGATGACCATTGAGAACTTTATCTTTAAATCTACTGTTATGTTTTGTTGAGAGAACTTAGACTTATGTTATTTCTGGGCCCTGTTTGATTTGGATTGAACCCTAATTATGTGTAGCTCGCATGGATTTGACGATGTGGTTGAGATATTCGAATTTACATTGAAACTCTTATACATTACTAAATGGGGTCGAGTATCGCCGTGGGCCGTACTGCCCTAACGAACCCCTAACCCAAATATGAAAATTTGGGGTTCCTTATACAATGTATTTTCCGTCTTTGAGTACTTTTTTCACCCCACAGAAAGCTTCTCATCATTTTATTCAATTTCCTTATCACCACTTCTGGTGCCTTGAACGTTGAAAAATAGTATAGTGGCAAGGAACTTAGCACTGCTTTTACTAAGATCAACCTTCCCCCCCCAGAGAAATGTATCCATTCTCCCAGCTCCTCAGTCTCCTCTCCATTAATGACAACACGGGTAACCACGTTTCTTGTTTCCTAGGATTAGCTCCAATAGGTATTCCTTGGTACTTGAACGGTAAGCTCCCCATTTTGCAGTTCAAAATATCCACATGCCTTTGCGCTTCAGAATACCTGAGATTCACATAGTATAGTTGGCTTTTATTGAAGTTAACCTTCAGTCCAGATGTTACTTCAAATAACCTCAATATCTGCTTAAATGCAATCGTATCCTCCGCAGAACCATGTCCAAATAATAGTGTTTCATCTGCAAATTGCTGATGAACCACTCGTACCTCTTTCTTTTCCACCTTATACCCTTGCAAACCCCCATCTCTAATTCGTGTCTCAATAAGGTGACTCAGCCCTTCTGCTGCAACTGCAAACAACAGGGATGAAAAGGGATCATCCTGCCTCAGTCCCCTTCCCAATTTAAATTCCCAACACGGGCTGCCATTTACTGTAATCGACATGTGAGCTCCCTCAATGCAACCCCTCATCCATTTTAGGCATTCAGTAGCAAACCCCATCGCCTCCATCACCTCCCACAAGTATTTCCAACACACACTATCAAATGCCTTCTCGAAATCTACTTTAAACAGAACAGTTCTCTTCTTCTCATTCTTAGCCTCTGCCACAATCTTATTCGCTATCATCATGCTGTCCAAAATTTGTCTCGTAGGCACAAACCCAATTTGATTTTGAGATATCACCTTAGGCAGTACTCTGTTCAATCGTGCAGATAGAACCTTAGACATAATTTAATATATGCTACCTATCATGGATATAGGCCTGAAATCCTTGATAGTTTGTGGACTAGAAATCTTAGGAGCAAGTGCCAAAAAGATCGAATTCATACCTTTTACCATTCTTCCTTCTACCCAAAATTCCTCAAAGAACTTCATCACATCATCCTTCAACAAAAACCAGAAGTGTTAGATGAATTTAAAATTGAATCCATTAGGTCTCGCAGCCTTCCCACTCCCACACCTTTGCACAGCATTCCAAACTTCATCCTCACTAAACATAATTGTTAGCATGTCATTACAACCTTCTTGGTAAATTCCACGGCACTGTTGGGCAACTTGTATGACTAGCAGAATAGTGTTTTCGAAACTCCTCATGTAGATGAGTCTTAACCTCCTACACATTCGAATTCCACTGGCCATTTATCTTCAATCCTTTTACTGTGTTTCTTGCTCTATGCTTTTTCACACATGCGTGAAAGTACTTTGTATTCGCATCCCCTTCCTTCAACCACTTACTACGAGACTTTTGGAACAACATACTCGTTTCCATTTTGCTTAGTCTATGTAACTCCAAGTTAACTTCCTTCCTCCTCTCTTTCTCATCATCATTGATAAACCCATTCTCCATTTTCATATCCAACGACTTCACTCACTGCAACTTTCATTTTTTCATTTAGCTTACCAAACACCTCCACGTTCCACCTCTCCAGTACCTCCTTCAGCGTCTTCATTTTGTGCAACAGAACGTAACTAGCTCTCCCATACACATCAATGTCATTCCAACTGTCAATTACAAACTTTTCGTAGTGCGGATGTTGGAACCAAGCATCTAGTACTTCGAAAGGATTTTGTCCCCAGTTCGTAAAATCATCTTCCACTATCAGTGGGCAGTGATCACTGTATTTCCTGTCAAGAGCAGTTTGTGTCAAATTAGGCCAGTAACTCAACCAGTTTGGGGTTAGTAAAAAACGGTCCTATCTGCTTGCACTATTGCCTCCTCGTTGAAACCAAGTAAACTTCCTCATGTGCAGTGGCAAGTCCACCAGTTGAGCCTGACCAATGAAGTTGTTAAAATCACACTTCTCTCGCACTTGAGTATTTGTTACCCCTTTACGTTCCTTCGTTCTTCTCACCACGTTAAAATTTCCACACACGCACCAAAGTGCACTTGTATCCGTTTGCATTTTCCTCTTCAAACTTGCCCATAATCTGCGCTTCCCAAGTAATGTGCAAAGGGCATATACATTCACAATCATAAAATCAGCATGGTGCAACCAGCATAACTCCCCTTACGCATACATATCCATCCCCATACTCAACTCTTTCCATCTGCATGAAATCTGTCCGCCAGGCTATTAGAATTCCTCCAGAATTCCCTTGAGCTTCTTTAAACGTATAGTCATATTGCAAATTGCCCCCACAATCTTGTGCATAATCTTCCAGTAATCACCTTCATCTTAGTCTCTTGCACACACAAGACTTGTATTTCGTGTTTCCTTATGAGTTCAGCTATGTGCCTCTTCTTATGCGGTCTGCTCAATTCTCTGCAATTTAGACTCAATATCTTCATGAAAAACTTTCTATTCCAACTCCCAACTGTGTGAGATATCAAGTACGATTTGCTTGCCTATCCCTCACTTCCATCCGCATGATCTCTTCCGCAACACGTTCATCAAGCACAATCCCCATATTTCTCCCAACCTCTATGGTTTCTACCACTTCATTCACTACCTCTTCCATCTCATTTTTCCCCTCAACATTATTCTCATCTACAAACAACACTCGTGCACAACGTTTGTTTCTCAACGACCTACACCTTTTCATTTTCAATTTTAGAGCTCTCTGTCTCCTATTTTCCTTGGCATTCATCAGCTCTAGTAATCTTGCTAATGGGCCCACAGCCATCCCTTGTTTTTTCCTTCGATTCGTTTGGTTCATCAAAGCATGACTATATTCCACAATCTCACGCACAATTTCGGACTCTTCCCGTGTAATTATCACAAATTCAGCATTTGGAGCCATTGGGTTCTGACCCATTGTGTTCGGACCCATTGTAGTACCTTGGATAAATGTTCAAATGGTTAATATATAATGTTTAAGCGTGTCATGACTCTCATACAATGGATAACCAAAAGTATTTCCAGATTTCTCCTTGCCATGATCTAGGATTCTGGCAAGAACTTATGCTTCTCCAGTCTCCTATACATATTGCCTTGTTTTGTTGAAACCATGTTGTGCTCCAGACTGCTGTATACATATTGTTTCACCACAAGGAAAGCTTCCTTAAGGTATGTATCTCGGTAGCTCGATCTTTGAGATGAGTTTAAAGATAGTGTAGGTTTCATACATCCAATGTAGTAATGCTCAAATGTACATGTGAAAATTCACTGATATCAACAGCCACATACATTCATTCCTATAGGAACTTCTTTTATCGATCTGTTACGATAATTCACAGCAAGTTGGGAGGCAGATAAACTTTCAACGGCGGAGCTGTGCAGGAGAGTTCAATTGTATCTCCCAGCTGAACATAATGAACCACATGAGAACCATCGATGTATAGGGCCCCGTCTCTGCAAAACCATGCAATAGCCATTCTTTCATCTGGCTTCAGAAAACCCTGCATTCGGTGTGACATGGAACCCGGAGAGATGGGTTCTCTCACCATGTACTGGAGTTCCCTGGACAGAATGGGCATGGAATATCCGCCACCCGATAGCATCGCAGCAGTTGATCCGGCGGCAGTTGACACTCTGAGGCCACTTGATCGACAGTGGATCAAGGACGACAAAGTCTCCTCGTTTTTCCGGATTCTATTACAGCAAGAACAGAGTTGAGATGTAACGCATTACAAAATGTGACGAACCTTATGCTATTCAGGTAATAGGGGTGTATTTCCTTACCTGAATGATAATCGAGAAACTGCTGCGGGAGATGAATGAGCCAGCAGAACATCATTTAGTGCAGAAGTCGAGATGAGGTTTGAGTTCACACTAATGGCCATCCTCGCTAGTTCAGATGGTTCAGAGCGATTCTCAAGGATGTCATCAAGTATCTACGAGGGCCAGTTATGCACATGGATTACTGGGATTACTAAATATATAGACTTCAGACAAGGTGGAGAGCTGTGTTAGTGCGAAAAGCTCCACTAGTTCATCCCGATTAAAGCAAGCAACAAGATGATGCAAACAATACAATATGAACAGGGCATGCAAGCGATTCCAAGTAGTTGACTATATATAAATGACTTGGACATGAATTTCTGAAATTCTTAAATAACAGTTACCAACCAGAGTTTTCAAAAATGGAAGGACGGTTAGAAGTGTCAATACCTCTTCAAAGTTGCTCGTAGTGGCAGCACAAAGATAACCAGTGCTCCTTGTAGCATCAAATTCTTCACCAAATTGTGCCACCTGGGTATGATAATGCAAATGCAGAAGGAACTTGTTAGATACAGACAAAAGTTTGAGGCAGGTTTGTTAAAGCCTAGAGGTAGAGAAATACAACATCAGACAATCCAAGACAATTAGCAAATTGACCTCTTCCGGCCGAGTGGGATCAGAATTTACTCCTAGAACTGGAACAGAATCATCCATTAAATGACTAGCTTGTAGCAATGTCCCATCACCTCCAACACTAATAACCAGATCTACATCATGGATTGGATGATATAAATCACTACGAAAAATAGCTTTCCAGTCGAGGGATTTTTTCTTCAAAATGTTCTGACAAAAGTTTATGGCATTTTTGTGAGCCAAAGTTCTGGCATGCAAGTAACTTAATACCTGAAATGTCGATGAGTGGTAAGTTTAAACACAAGATTGAAGTATCAAAACAAATGAAGAAATCTTCAGGGGTTTCGAAGCATTACTGGTTGAACATCTCGGTTAGATATACACAAAACGTTTACCATTTTCTTTTCTTTTTTGGTTAAATATTAAAGTCAAAATTAAGACCGGCAATCTGAAAAAATCATAGGACCACATATGATAATTGGAAACATTCCAAAGTTAAACGACCAATTAAGGTAATGGCAAATCTGCAGCTAAAGTCTTCTTGGCATATTATCAAACAAATGAGATGCATTCAAACACATGAGATGCATTCAAACAAACGCTCGTTTTCCCGTAAAGACAGTCAAAACAAATGAAATCGTACCAATCAGCAAAGGAAACATAAAGATCAACAAATAAAAAGCTAACGAGCAACTGTTATGTGTCTCCAGTTATGTCCAATATGACATTGTTGATTCTCGTACCTTCTGGCGGTTGCTGTAGGTGGAGGACAAGGGCATGGGGAGAAAAGACTGTTCTTGAGAAGGATAGACATCTAATGGCTTCATCAGGAGCAGCAATCTCTTCCGAGCCATCCTTCCCTTTCTACTTTCTATCAGTCCGCAGGATTTAACCGGAGAAGTCTAAGCAGAACCCTCATGCTGGATTCATACCAACATCAATATTCACGTATGATATCGCCCACGGATTTAACAACCCAACAATCCCACGTTCGGAACCTCAGAAAAGAATGGGGTTTGGGAATTTTTTCCTAGACTTTATTGTACCAAATTTTGTGTAATGAAATTTATTATTGACCGTTGGATCTGTGCTTCAATGGCAAGTAAAATGATCTCGACCGTTGAAACACACATCCAACGGCCAATAATAGATTTCGGTACCATTGTAAGTGTTAAGCACTATAAGATCTGCACCAGAAAAAAATTCAGGTTTAGGGGGCATACCCTCACAAAAGAATTATATAGTGTACAGGTATGACAGGTCGGCCGATGTTTAATACTTTTGTGCATGCTTGTTGACCGACCAATCCGCAGTGCTACGAGGGCACTGCACACTATACAATTCTTTTTTGACTGTATACTCCCCAAATCCGTACTAATGAGTCTGTGCTCTTGAATTTTCATATTTAAGATACTCGTCAAGGGACATTTGTAATTAAGGAATGGATAATTATAAATTTCTTTCTTAATTAAAATCCGAGACTATAGCGATTAGCATGATTGAAAAGATATGCACCAATCATAGAATTGGGGCTATAAAGCAACTCCCAAACGCCATGGTAACACACACAGAAAAATCAGAGAGATTCGGAGGTCCTCTTGTGGAATAGGCATTCACCCAAACCACGTAAAATCTCGAGTTCATTCACAAACCAATCACATAAACATAAATTCATCATGGTATCGGAGCAGGCTTTGCTCTTGGTTTCGTCATCAATCCTTTAAAGATCTCAAGTTTTCGATTACCATGGGAGAAAAGGCCCTGTTTGAAGCCTCCAAAATGGAGGAACTATTGTGCGGAATTGTAAAGAACACAAATATTTACGTAGTTCAGCAAATTATCTATTTCACGAGAAGAACTCTTCCTGTTTTATAAATTGGGTTTTCTTGTGAGTTTTTCTTCTTTTTTGATACAAGGTTTTTAGAGGTATTTACTCAATCTTCTCCTCAACTAAAGTCCCTACCATTAAGGGAATGTGATCCCTAGAAATTAGGGATCACATAATATGGAAAGGATTTGGTCAACTCAAATCATTTCCTCAACATTTCCTCTCAAGTTAGGTGGTGAATATCCGACACCTAACTTGGATAATACTTCTTGGAATGACTGACCATTCACTGCCTTCGTCAAGATATCTACCAGCTGGTCCTCTCACTTCACAAATGTAAGTGTCACAATCTTCCCCTCAATCTTCTCTTTAATGAAATGTTGATCAATTTCGACATGCTTCGTTCGATCATGTTAAACTGGGTTCTCCAATATGAGGATAGCCGCCCAATTATCACACTTCAAGGGACATGCGTGCTTGGGTAGAAATCCAAACTCAGTCATTAATTTCACAAGCCACAGAACCTTTGTTATTCCTCTGGCTAAGTCTCGAAACTTTGCCTCAGCACTAGATCGTGCCACCACCTTCTGCTTCTTACTCCTCCAAGCAAGGGCGGATCTAGGATTCTACAATCGGGGGTGCCCATTTAAAAATTATAAAAAATGGAGCTTAACGTATAATGTGCAAATAAAGTTAAAAAAATATACCTAATTTTAAATATTACATGTACACAAACTACAATACTTGTTTGACATTTGTTCGATCGGTGGTAATTGAAATCTTCTAGTCGTCATTCTTTGAAATCGTTGCTTCATTCTCGATTCGAGAGAAAATATCACTCTCAATGTATCACACCATGCTATCTACCAAAAAATTATCTGTCATCTTATTACGCAAAAATTAGTAATTCTTTTCATAATGATACACCTAATAATAAAACAGTAGCATTCAACAATAAAATGCGTAAATTAGCAAAACAATTATAATTTAATCAAAGAGGAAAAAAATAGAAAAAACACTTTTTGCACCAATTATTGCACCAACGATTGCGTCTTCAATCTTCAAAAATCAGAGCTCCAGCCTTCAGACATTTCGTAAGTGCTTGGCTGGGCTGAGAATTAATTACGAACAAAATCGTTGTTCCCCGACTGAAAGAGTGAATGGACTTCAAAATTCTGTTCGACTTCAAATTCTTTTTATAGGCCCAAAGATTCAGGATTTTTTTCTGGGCTAGGGGTGCCTGGGCACCCACGGGCCCCTTGGTCCATCCGCCCCTGCATCCAAGTAACAAGGTGTCCCCCCAACAAGGGTGAAGTACCCTGAAGTAGAACATCTGTCCATAGGACTTTCTGCCCAATCAGCATCAGTATAGACATCAATTTCCAAATGTCCATGTTTAGAGTACATAACTCCCGTGTCTGGTGACCCCTTCAGATATCGTAATATTCTGAAAGTTGCCTCCATATGGTCCTTCTGAGGACAGTGCATAAACTGACTCACCATTCCTACTGCATATGCGATATCAGGCCGTGTGTGTGCCAAATAGATCAATTTTCCTACCAAATGATTATATTTACTCTTATTAGCTAGTTTAGCTTTCTCCACCATCTTCAGTCCATGGTTGAGTGTCATGGGTGTGTCAACTGGTTTTCAATCCAACAACCCTGTCTCAGCTAAAAGGTTCAGAACATACTTCCTTTGAGATATATAAATTCCCTCCTTAGATCTCTGCACTTCTATACCAAGAAAATACTTTAGCATCCCCAAGTCTTTCATCTCAAACTTTTGGAACAAGCTTTTCCTAAACTCCCCTATGTCATCAGTGTCATCTACGGTGATAATCATGTCATCTTCTTCATAAAGACCGTGAACCTATCGACCCAAGCTCTAGGTGATACTTCAAACCATATAACGCCTTGCATAATCTGCATACCTCATGAGAACGAAACTCAGTAGAAAACCAGGTGGAAGAGACATATATATTTCCTCAGATAAGTCGTCATGGAGGAAAGCATTCTTCACATCAAACTGGTGAAGATGCCAATCTAAATTTACGACCAACGAGAACAAGATTCGAACTGTGTCAAGTTTGGCCATTGGAGAGAACGTCTCTGAATAGTCTATACCATACGCCTGAGTATATCCTTTTGCCACCAGTCTTGCTTTGAACCTTTCAACGGAGCCATCAGCCTTGCGTTTAATAGTATACACCCATCTGCAACCAACATGCCTCTTTCCGGAAGGCAAGTCACATTTCTCTCAGGTTTCATTCTTCTCTAGAGCATTCATCTCAACTTCCATAGCACGTTTCCATTCTGGGAGCTCTAAGGCTTCTTTTTCATTGCGATGAATATCCTCACCATAGACTGCAGCAGAGAATGCTTGGGCAGATGTAGACATACTCCCCCTGTACTATACTACCGTCGTCGGTCGAAGCAGGCGGTCTACTTGTGTTATGTGGTTCAGGTAGCTCTTGTACGGGAGGCACACGAGGTGATGTAGGTGGGAGTTGGGGTGAAGTGGATGACAGGGGTACGTGAGGTACACCAGGGGAGTGTGGGAACACCTCGATGTTGGAAGGGCTCAACCAATCCAGAAAGTCCTCTTCAGGTCTCTCCCCCTGATGGCTGGATTGGGTAGGTGGATGATAGAAGTACTCATTTTCCATAAAATCACAATCCATGGTGATGAAAAGTCGCCGAGTAAGGGGATTATAACAATGATACCCCTTTTGTGAGGTTACATATCCCACAAAAACACATTTTTCAGCACAAGGGTCGAATTTCGATCGATTCACCTTCGGTACGTGAACATATACAGAGCACCCAAATATCCTGGGAGTAAGAGTCAATGGAGGTTAGACTTTAGAGAGTTCAGATAGAACCTAGATAGGTGTCCTGAATTGTAGGATATGAGTGGGAAGCCGATTGGCTAGATAAGTGGTAGTAGCAGCCGCCTCTGGCCAAAAGTATTGTGGAACTTTGGATTTGAACATAAGTGCTCTAGTAATCTCAAGAAGAAACCTATTTTTCCTTTCTGTGACACAATTTTGTTGAGGGAAATAAGAGCAAGTAGTTTGGTGCATCATCCTAGTTTGAGAGCAAAAATCACGCATTTTTTGGTTTACAAGCTCCCCCATTATCGGAACGAAGAATCTGGATTTTGATTTTGAACTGAGTATAAACCATATGATAAAATATGGAAAATTTCTCAAATACTTCAGATTTATGACGAAGAAAGTAAACCTATCATTCTAGAACAGTCATCAATAAATAATACGAAATAGCGAAATCCTTGCCCCCCAATCGAAGGAGCGGGGCCTCCAACATCAGAATGTATCAACGAAAAAATATTAGACACACGAGTGTTCGAAATCGGAAAGGAATGTCTATGACTTTTAGCTAAAATGCAGGTTTCACAATTTAAGGGGGTACTAGAGGCTTGATGGAATAACTGACGAAAATATTTGTGAGACGGATGGTCAAGGTGTCGGTGCCACAACTGACTTTGAGATTGGGTAGATCCATGAGTTAAGAGGGTCCTTCCCGGCATCGACTCCACTTCGTCAACATAGTACAAGCCATTTCTTTCAGTTCCACGCCCAAGTATCCTCCTCGAATGGATATCCTATAAAACACAAAAGGAAGGGTACATCATCACAACACAATTCAGCTTCTTCGATACATGACTGATAGACAGTAATTTATAGGATAAGGACAACACATATAGACAATTTGACAACCCGATAGAGGAAGAAATATTGATAATACCCGCCCCTTTTACGGGGGCAAATTCTCTGTTGTCTGTCTGTACTACTTTCTTTCTTGAATCCTGCATAGTCACAATATCAGATAAGCCATACGTGATTGTGTCGGTAGCTCCACAATCGAAGATCCATTACCGATCGGTCCTCGCTAGATCAGGGCCCCTGGGACTGGGATGGAGCCCTTGGTGGAAGCAACACCTTCTAGTGTAGGGCAGGGATCGCCGGTCCGAACATATGCAGTGGTTACCAAATCTTTTGTTGATTTGGAAGACTGTATACCTAAACACGAACACTGGCGTAAGGATGGTGAACCAGCGATTACTTTCTCGGAAGCTGATGTTGAGCGATTTAGTGCCTCATTTGCGACATCGCTGATCGAAAAATTCTCTAGAGGACGACCTTCAATCAAGGAGGTACGTCAAATTATATCTGGATATGGACTTAAATCAGATTTTTTTGTGGGAATAATGGACTTTAGACACGTTCTGCTACGATTTGGCTGTATGGAATATCAGAATCGAATATTATTGAAGGAGATTTGGAATTGGAGGGTTTTCGATGAGAATTTTTAGCTGGACTCCCTATTTTAGTAGCGATGTGGAGTCGTATATTGCGCCCGTGTGGATTTCCTTTCCAAAACTACCTCTACTACTTTATGAGAAGGAGATGATCTTTGACATAGTTTGGTTAATTGGAACACCAGTCATGTTGGATCAGGCTACTCTGAAGTGAACCAGGCCGAGTGAAGCACAGTTGTGTGTTGAAATTGATCTGCTCAATCCTCCTCCACAACGTGTCTGGGTGGAGATGGGTAAAAATGCATTTTGGCAAGTCGTCGAATATGACTATATTCCATCTTACTGTGGGCATTGTAAGCATAAGGGACATTCTATTGTCAACTGTTAGGTTCTGAATCCTCCAACAAAGCCTGCTCAGGCTGTCATGAAAAAGGAAGCAGTTGCTCCAAAAAATAACCATCCTGGAGGGGATATGGGGCTTGGGAGAAAGGGGAAATGTAAACAGCAGCTGCAATATAGACGTGTCCACGTAAAGGAGTCTCAACCACTGGGGATTGTCGCTGGCCCCATGGATTTAGTTGTGCAGCCAGTTGATAAGCCAGAAGAGAAACACATCTCAATTCCAGTAACTCTGATTCAGGATCGTCTAAGGGTGGAGCTGCAATCTATTGAGGTGCGTTCTCCCTTTGACCCTATTGAATTCACAGCTAAAATTTCGGGTGCCATAGTACCTTATTCATTACATGCTTTCGCTGACATTAAAAAATCATACTATCATGCTCTATCTACATTGCTTGATGACACTGGGGAAGTTAGAGGTACTAGCTCTTCTGATGCAATTTGTAAGAAGTTTGCTCATGACATAACTACTGATAGCATCTCTGTTGCCAATGTTAAGAATGATATTGAGGCTACTGATACTTTATGCTATTTTTCTTCTGATAATGCGACATCTCTGTCTGTTGCATTAGTTGACAATGATGGTATTCTTGATATTGATATTGTTGATATTGATAATCTATCTTTAATATCTGTTCCTGTTGAGGAAACTACTACCCTGGCTCTGGAAGTGTCAATGTCTCGTAGGGGCACTAGAAACAAACAAGTGCATGCTTCGGTTGATGTTGTTGACAAGACTGCTCAGGAAGTAAAATCTGATGTGTTGGAAATAAATGCTAACATTCATCATATGACTCAATCCCTTGGTTTTACTTCTACCACTGCGCTGGAGGTTGTTTCGCATCCCAGTCATCAGAGATTTTGGAGTGAGGGGGAACACCCGAGGACTCCGAAGAGGAGGACAGACACACCCAATCAGATGCACCCCGTGGGAACTTTGTGGGGGAGGAGATTCTCTAAGCTTAACCAGGAAACCTAAAAGAAGCAAAGTCAGGAAGAAAATCTTTCCATCTAAAGCGGCAAGATACGAATTGCGTTCAAAGGCACAATCCCTCTCAAAATGACAACATGGCTGATATGGAACATACGGGGGTAGGAATTAAGCCCTCCCAAAGAAGACTAGTGAATCTAGTAAAGCTACATGGAATAGAAATTATTGTGGAGCCTAAGATCCCAAGATCTAAACTGTCTATTCTGGTACAAAAGTTGAGGCTTATGGAAGGAGATGCAAATGGGGCTAACTCAATATGGATATGTGGGGGCACAAATTAAATGGTACTATCTTCATGGATGTTGCGCAAGTACTGGTACAGGAAATCCGCCTGGTTAACACTTATGTTGTATATTATATGGGAGGGATGTATGCAAAGTGCACTCGTTCTAAGAGAGTGGAGCTTTGGGCAGATATGCAAAATGTTTATCAGCTTATAACTGACCCTCTGCTCATTGGAGGTGACTTTAATGTGGTTGCTTCCGCGGATGAAACGTGAGGGGGTAGGACAATTAATATAACTTCTTCCACTGACTTTATAGAAGCTATGCAAGCTTGTAACATAGTATGGTTACTGCAACCGTACTATGTCTCATCCCAAAAGTGGATAATCAAAGTTAGATTTCCGAACTGTGCCCAATCAGTCTTTGTAACGTTTTTGGAAAGATTTTTAGCAAGCTACTAGCAGCACGTTTATCTGGCATCCTACCAGCGTTGATCTCCCCTCAACAATCTGGTTTTGTGAAAGGGCGTCTAATCTCAGCTAACACCATCTTGGCTCAGGAGATTATTCAGTCACTTGATAAGAAACAAGATGACATAAATGTGGCTTTGAAGTTATTCATGGAGAAAGTTTTTTATCGCGTGTCCTGGCTATTTCTGATTAAGACTTTGCGAGCCTTTGGTTTTGATGAAATGTTCATAGACATGGTATGGAGAACGTTATCTAACAATTGGTTCCGGTTCTATATAAGGGGCAGAATTATGGGTACTTTAAATCTACCAGGGGTGTGAGGCAGGGTAACCCCTTATCACCAGCCCTATTTGTACTATCAGCTGAGGCACTAAGCAGAGGCCTGAATGATCTGGTGCAAAGAAATGCTAAATGCACCTACAAGTTACCTCGCGGATGTGCTCTAATATCTCACTTAGCATTTGCTGATGATCTTATGGTTTTTACCAAAGGAACACAACCTGCTTTGAAAGCAATCTTTGAACTGGTCAGTCAATATGAAGTTGAATCTGGGCAAAAGATCAACCGACAGAAAAGTAACTTCTTTGTAGCTTCTGCAGTTTCTGATGAGCAGAGAGAAAACATCACTACCTGGACTGGTTTATCGCATGCTAATCTGCCACATGTCTATTTAGGGATACCATTATACACTGGAAGGAAAGTATCCAGCCTTTTCGATGCCCTACAGTTGAAAATACAGCGAAGGTTGGACAGTTGGGCTTTAAAGTCATTATCTGTGGGAAGGAGACTGATACTTATAAAGCATGTTCTATCCAGCCTTCCTATTTATTAGGCAATGTCTTTACAACCTAGCAAGACGATTATCAAGAAAATTGAACAAAGTTTTGGTCATTTTTCTGGGGGACTGATGAGGGCAGGCAAAAGCAGCACTGGATATCCCGGAAAAGGATTTGTTTTCCAATGAATGAGGGAGGGTTGGGAATCCGCAGATTGCAGGATGTGTGTATGGCAGCAACCATGAAGCTCTGGTGGCAAATCCGACAGGAAAAGTCTTTGCTATCAACCTTTATGAAACAGAAGTAGTACCCTAACTCAAGCCCTTGCGCAATCATAGTAAAGAGCATCAATTCGCATGTATGGAAACGGTTGCTGGAGGTTAGAAACATTATGATTAAACACTCATTTTGGATGCTTGGGGATGGATCAAAAATAGATCTCTGGTGGGATAAATGGACGTCTATGGGTCCTCTTA
>JAOYMZ010043734.1:0-14875 GCA_025802335.1 Pinguicula primuliflora | reverse complement strand
GTCTTCACAAACTCAAAAATCAGAGAGGTGGGTCTTCCCACAACCATTTCGCAAAACTCACACGACGTGGGTCTTCCCACCACCATTTCAGAAAACTCAAACGACAGAAAGAAGAAGATTTTGTGCTGAGGCGCACTGTCGCTTAACGTTGCTCTTTAATTATAGTGATATATCCGGGATTATCGTATTCTGAATATAAATTATTGTTTGCTATGCGGCCATATGATTATGGAATAGGAAATTTGGTAAGCACGTTTTTTTTGGTTTGGTAAGTAAATTTTTTTCTAATGTACAAATTCGTTATTTTGGTAAATCTCGCACGTAGCTACATTTAGACTACTCTCTATGTTGCACTCATCTATGTTGTAATTTCATCTTATGAGTTCCCGTTGAACTAATCATTCATATGTTGCTCTGGTAACGATCCCGATTGCTTTTACCAAAAGCATTATCTCTCAAGCTTCCTTGTCGGTGTCTTCATGTTGATCAGAATTTGCATTTTAGCTCACTTTCAATTTCGACGGTGATGATTTCCGTCTACGCTGATGCATTTTCTCAATTCGGAGCTCCCAACATTCTCGTGCCTTTAATTTACGCTCAATATTTGTTGTTGGATTTTCACTCTGGTCTACTGCTCTGAAGGGGATGGGCTTATAGGTGTCTCTGTGCATTAGTCGTTTCGATTTATTACTTTTCCAGTCCACCTTTAACTTTGTAGCTTCTTTACTTGTGCTGAACGTGCATTGATCTAGATTCACTCTACCAAATACTGTTGGGCTGAGGCCCACTAGATTTTGGCCCACCAATTCTTTCCTTCATAATTGAATTGGATCTGATTCCAATTCCGCTCCTTTGATGCTCATTAACCCCTCGCCTTCAATTTCCTTGACTTCCTCACATCCAGGTACGGCTAAATCTACCCCCTTTGTGAGTTGGACCGCCACCTCTATTACTTCCACATTTACTTCACCTTGGGAAGGAAGATGCATCGCCTTATTCGAGCTGAACCGTGGCGCCGGTTGTGTTGTCACCTTCTCCGGCAGAGGTATGTCACCTTCTGCGTGTTCTGATTGCTCCCTCTGCGAAATATCTTTCGTCTGCACATTCTCATCTGTCTGCATAAAGCCATTACGAGAGTTATTCCGACATGTGCCTAAGTTGACTTACATAGCAGAGCTCAATTCCGGCTACTCAGAATGTTTTAACCATATTCTGTCTGGCCTTCCTCCGCTCCATTACATTTCGTTTCCTGCATTTAGTTCTTCCTGCACTCTCACATTGAACAATTCTACCCCGGTATCTATCCTCATCATTTTAGAAATGGGATTATTCTTCTCTGTTAGCAGTTGTAGTCTCCCAAATCGCATCTCAGTCATGTTAATTGTCTTCTCGTCTATAGCCATCACAGTTCTGGAGAGAGAAGGCCACACATGAGATGAAGCTAGGACTCACCATGTAGCTAATGAAGGGAAAAGGAAGGAGATAGCCCAGAATGAAATGAAGGATGTAGAAGAAGATGGTGGAGAATTGATACAGGTCCAAAGGAGAACGTCGGTGCCCAAGCGCTTGGCTCCTCTAGCAAGCACATCCGAGAGGAAGCGCAGCCATCAGTACAATATGATACAGAACAAGAGATCAAGCCTCACATCTCTGTTCTTCAAGAAATTCCCCCCAAGCTGGAACGCGCAGTGAATGTCTAGGATATTCAAAGAGTACGACGAACTCTTTGATGTCTACATAGCAACTAAACTGGGAGTGGATGGCAAAAAATTTGGCTTTGCCAGATACGCTAAGGTGGTGAACGCAGATGCTTTGGTGGCAAAAATCAACGGTCGGAAAGTTGGAGGGTATCGATTGCAAGTAAATATAGCCAAGTATGAGATGAAGGGGAAGGAGTATAACAACCGGCCTAGGAAAGAGCAATCACAAAGAATTCAAGAGAAAGAACAAATGGGAAGTGCAAATATAAGAGAAGGAGCCTCGTATGCAGCAATCCTCCGGAAGGAAGGCAACCCAGTATGCAAAGTGGTTGAGAATAATGTGTCAGACTCAACCAAACATGAAGATATCAATTGGCTAAAAGAACCAATACTAGCGGAAGTTGAATCCACAAGACTAGGCGCAACAGATGAAACACAGGAGAAACTGATAGCATGGGGCTACAGAGGCGTTTAGATCCGAAATATCACGAATGAGAAAGTACTGATATATGTTCTCAGTCAAGAACAACACAAAAACCTCATGGCTTTAGGGAAATAAGAACAAAATACCCAGTTTTCCTGGATGCAAGAATGGGAGTTAGATGTCGGTGTCCAAACTCGAACCGTCTGGGTCAAATTCAAGGAGTTCCATTACATTGCTGGAACAAGGAGTGCCTAACATGGATTGGGGCTCAAATGGGGAAAGTGATGGAAATTGCTGAAGATACATTATCACGCAACAATTTAAGAAGGTGTCTTCTGAAGCTGCTAACCGCAGCCAGGAATAAACTGGATGGAATTCACTCTATAAACATAGGCAACACAAGGTATGAAATAAAAGTTGAAGAAGAGGAAGAAAGGGGTGTGTTGGAGATGAGAAAAAATGCATCATTGTCGGAAAAATTGCCAGAGAAAATTCATCCAGTCGCCGAAGTGGAGGACGGCGCGTGGGAAAAGGAGGAGTTCGATTTGAATCTTTTGTTTCGATCCCCCAGCTAGTCACTTGGGGAAGAGAATGTAGTGCAAAATCCTGCACGCGCAGATAGCTCGAGGCAAAATAATCCATCCCCCAGGAATAATTCAAAGCATGTCCAGTTGGCAAAAGACGGACTGAGTAATGGCAAGACGACCCAACAGACATTTTCAAAAGGCAGCAAATGGAATATGGGCCAAACTGCACAACCCATTTGCCGCCATAAGCCAAGAAAATTAATTGGGCTCGCGAACAGATACTTCACCCGATTGTTGAGGAAAATGACAGCGCGAGATAGCAGGAGAAGGCGTATGGAAAAAATGAGAAAACAGAAGACAACAAGGTTACAAGGTGGAATAGTTCCCGGAACCCAGGAAGATCCAACGGAAGAAGCTAGACGAACTATAGCAATTGCAAATGCAATTGGAGTGGAACTAAATGATCAGCACCCGAGCGTTATTATCCAAATGGAAACTCGCGATCGGGCTGAGGCTGAATGAAGCAATTGTGAAGTGTAATAGGTGAAGCATGTTTCAATGAAGATACTGAGCTATAATGTTCGAGGTTTGGGACAACTCCAGAAACATCAAGAAGTGTTACATGTGATAAGAAGGTATGACATACAGTTAGTATGTCTACAAGAAAATACTAAAAGAACTACAAATATGAGGCTATGAAGAAAACCGTGGGGAATTGATGAAGTGGACTATGTAGCTAAAGAAGAAAATGGCTTATTCGGAAGTTTATTATGTACATGGAGGAAGGACATATTCAAGTTGGAGAGCTGCTGATTAGGTGAAGGGCCGATCAACTTACTCGAACACATGCAGTTGAAAACACTGAAGTTAAAACAATCAACGTTTACTCACCATGCTCGCTTGCAGGGAAAAGAAGAATTTGGAGAGAAATATTGCAGCGCCTAGGCTTGGAACCATATGAAAATTGGTGCATCTGCGGTGATTTCAACACTGCAAGAAGTGAGGAAGAACGGAAAGGGATGAGTCAGCCAGCAACGCTATAAATGGTTGAGTTCAACAGATTTGTGACACACTCTGGACTAATTGATTTGCCTCTACAGTTAAAGAAGTTCTCGTGGTTTCAGCCAGGGGGAGATGTGCAAGTCGGTTGGACAAATATCTATTCTCAGAATCCTAGATTGCAAACTGGTCGCACGTATCTCAACAAGCACTTGATCGAATGACCTTAGATCACTGTTCGATGATTCTCATAAATGATCTAGTTGATTGGGGACCAAAATCGTTCAAGGTACTTGATGCATGGTTCCAGCATCAGGACTTTGAAAGTTTTGTTAAGGAAGCGTGCTCACAAACCCATGCTACTGGCCGCAAAGGGTTTTGTGTTGTTCAAGCGAATGCAGCAATTAAGAAAAAAAATTGAAGTCTTGGAGTGCAGATGTTTTTGGCGAGCTGAATGGACGAATAAAAGATGCTGAGAATAAGCTGAACGATATGGACAGGGCGATGGAGCAGAGAACATTGACAGAAGGTGAAAGGAACCAGTATCAAGAGATAAATCTAGACATGAGGAAAATGAAGAGAATGGCTGAAAGTCTCATGTACCAGAAATCCAGAAACCACTAGATCAAGGAAGGAGATTGAAAATTACAATACTTTCGTGCTTGTATCCATAATAATAGGGTTGGAAATACAATCAAAAGCATGCTCATAAATGGTTCCTGGCAGACAAATGTGAACATTGTAAAACAACATTTACATAATAACTTTGTTGCTCATTTTGATGCAGGTAAACGCCAGAGGCAAGGACCGTTTGGGGATTTTCTGCAGGAGTAACTGAGGAGGAGAACTCTATGCTCACTGCCCCATTCATAGAGGAGGAGGTTTGGAAAGCTATACAATCTCGCGGAAGCAGCAAGAGCCCGGGATCGGATGATTTCAACTTCTGATTCCTGAAGCACTTTTGGGAGCTATTCAGAGAGGCTGTCATGGAGTTCTTGGAGGAGTATTTAAATGAGGCAAAATTAACCAAAGGACTGAATGCAACATTTGTGGCACTAGCACCAAAGACTTCGAGCCCACAGAACATCACAGATTTCCGTCTAATATCTATGGTGAGCTCAATATATAAAATACTTGCTAAAGTCTTGGAAACAAGACTCAGTTGTGTACTATCAAGGATTATATCCCCGAGCCAGACGGGATTCATACCAAGGTGCTGCATTTTGGACAGCATAGTCCTCACAAATGAAGTTATACATGAAGCTAAGAGGAAAAGGAGTAAATGTGCAGTATTTAAAGTAGACTTTCAAAAGGCCTTCGAGAGCATTGACTGGAAGTACCTCTAGAACTTGATGGAGCAATTTGGATTCCATCAGAAATGGCTAGCATGGATAAAAGGTTGTATAGAAATTGCGCATCTGACCATAACAGTGAACAACGGCCCCTGCGAGGAATTTAAAATGGGACGGGGATTACGGCAGGGCGATCCACTGTCTCCTCTGCTCTTTGCCCTAGCAGCAGAGGGACTGAATGAGTTATTGGTAAGAGCAACAGACCAGGGACTGATATCATGCTACAAAGTAGGGGCTACTGGTGTAAGGATCGCCCATCAACAGTTCGTCAATGATATAGTGTTCTTCACAGATGGTTCAAGAGGTGATATTATAGTAGTAAAGAGCATTTTACGCACCTTTGAATTCATCTCAGGCCTCAAGGTGAATTTTAACAAAAGTAGATTGTTCGCAGTCAATCTAAAAAATTGTACAAAACTGCAGCAAGCAAAAATGTTGAACTGCAAGGCAGCAACCCTACCATTCACATACTTAGGTATACAGGTAGGTGCTAACCCAAGGAGACAGACTACTTGGAAACCAGTCTTGGTGGTATTGGAGAGAAGATTGCAAGGATGGGAGAATAAGTATATCTCCCTTGGTGGGAGAATAACAATTATAAAATCAGTACTTACTGCAATCCCCACCTATTATCTCTCGGTGTATAAAGCTCCAATGGAGATACTTAAAAAAATGACCAGATTAATGCATAAGTTCCTATAGGGAGAAAAGGTGAGGGGGCCTCACAAAATCTCATGGCTGAAATGGAAATCTATATGCTATCCTAAAACTCGAGGGGGACTAGGTGTACGGAGCTTAAGGCAGTTCAACCTAGCCCTTCTAGGAAAGTGGGGATACAGAATGCTGGAGGACGGAGAACAACTATGGACAGTCCTATTGAACCTATCTATGGGTAACCTAGCACTGAAATAAACCTATGGGATCGCAGTTACCTGCACAGTTCGCAATGAAGGCAAGATTTGCAGATGGAAGTCCTGAGCCAAGCCAAGACTGGTTCACCTCACAACTAAGGCGATCCATTGGCTCAGGGAGCAAAACCAAATTTTGGACACACAAATGGATAGGGGATGCATCTATTGCCAGCAAATTCCCCAGACTGTATCGGCTAGCAGTCGACAAGGAAGCTACATTAACGAAAAAGGAGCCTTTGAGAATACGTGGAATCGGTGCTGGCTGTCGCACAGACACTACAACGAAGAAGAAATGGTGGACCTTATTTAATTGTAGAGTTTGCTCAACCTAGCTCCAGCTCCCACGCACGAGGGAGATACTTGGAAACGGGAAGGCATTCCTGGCGAAAAATACAACACGGCTAGTCAGTATGACAGATTGATGATAAATGAATGGACAGATGCGGAATCGTGCCCAATTGCTGGAAAAGTTTGGAATCAAGTTGTTCCGAAGAAAATTCAAGCTTTTATATGGCGCCTAATGTGGAACTGCCTACAAACGAGAGACAACCTCATCAAGCGAGGTATGAACCTCCCTATAGTGACATACCCGAACTGCGAAGTGGAGGACGAAACAGCTCACCATCTGTTCATTGCATGCCCAATTGCACATACCCTCTGGCGAAGCTGCATCAGTTGGACGGGCATGCCACTAAATTTGCTGCAAACGGTCAATGAAATCACTGAACCTGCCGCAAATCCTGGTCTTGATCGAAGAGATAGTTTCCTGTGGGGATTGATAGGGCAATTGACATGCTGGTATCTATGGGTTGCTCAAAACGAGGCAGTCTTTAATCAAGGTCCTATAGATCTGCAGCAAATTCTGGAAAAGATTCAGCTTAAATCCGGGCTGATCATGAGGGTGCATCGAAAAATAGAGCTGTTGATCGGATTCCCTATGTGGAGGATGGAACCGAGTATTTGTATGAACAATATGCGAAGTGCAGATAAAGATAAAATGCACAACTATCTAAATTTGTAAATAAGCAATAAAACTATTCACTTACCCCTCCCTTGCCCCCACCCCTACCCCAAAAAAATTTAAATTAAATAAAAAAGTAACCAAAGCAAAAGAAATTCGAACGTTGGAAGCCTTAGTGGCCCACCAACCACATACAAAGGCATTTCCTTCCAGTTTTCCCTGCTGTTCTGTATCCGATTTCTTTTTCCCTTATAATTAGGAGTTCATTTGGCTACATAGATCAAATCATCAAATGAACTCCTAATTCATGTTCCCAAGACGTACCCAAAAACTGTTCACAGACTCCAGGCGGGAGTTTTTCCGATTGAATGGACTTAAGACATTGGGAAATACAAAATAAAAGGTTTTAATTGCCAAGAATGAATACTTCTTTTTTCGTTTGTTCTCTATGATAGATTCTCCATTACCACTCGGCTATGAATCTGAGCGAAATTTCCACCATTTTGCTTGCTTCCCTTTTCCTCAACTTTTTCTGTAAGTTTCTTTTTTTGGTAATTTCTGTATGTTTTCTTCTTAGCATAAAGAAAACGTTTCGTCTGCACCCAACCCAAGAAATTTACAGATTCTCCCCTTCGTTCCGTCCCTACATTCGTCTCTCTTTCCTTTATATGCGAAGCCAACAATTTGCCTAAGGAAAATAAAAGGGGTACGGAAATAAGGAAAGCAAGAAACTTTATATCAGTGGGTGCATTATCTTTAATACACTTAATATTGAAACTGCAACATAGAGAGTTAAGTCGTAGCTTCTTTTTGGTGCTGAGCTAGTTCGTGAAAGGGGTTTCTTGCTTTATGGATTTTCCTTCTCCCTGACGCTCTTGGCTCTTCTGGGAATTTGGGAAAAACAGAAGCTTTGCTAGGACACCAATAGTGGGAGGATTACTCTTCTTGCAGAAAGGTTGTTTCTTTGTGAAAGGTTTGTTCTTTGCCTGTTCTGCTTGAGGCATTTTTTTTTGCAACCTAAGATGTTGGGCAGGGGAGCAATTGGATTAATAGCGGCAATAGTTTCCTTGGGAGTTCTTATGAGCTGTAGTTGTGCTCGGAACACATCAATTTCAGTCTATATCGTCACTCTGAAGCAACCCCCAACCTCTCATTTCGATAGTGAGCTTAGAGTCGAAGATGGAGGATATAATAAAAGCAATGCATCTGGCAGAATGAGTGCATTCGATAAGCTAAGGTACACTTTTTACCCTTTCTTCAAGATAATGGATGAGATTAAGTCCTTTCCATACATAACAGAAGTTCATTTCCTGTCTTTTTTATTTCTCTCTCTTGTTAAGATACATTGTCTCCGGGAGGGTTTGAAATGCCTTGTAGTTTGAGAATTTTCTGTTCCTTGTCCTCTCCGCACGGGATTGGTGTTTTCTCAACTCTACTGTCTGATGGAAAAATGGAAAATTGGGATTCATGCATAATTCATGTTTTATAAATGCTTAATTGATGATTTTGTTTGTGCGATTACCATTCGCTTAACCATGTTTCTATATAAAAGAGGGTAGTGGTTATGGGAGAAACAGTTGCATTCATATCTCACGGGTTCAAATCCGCTCAGTGCCATTAGCTATAAAAAAAACCATGTTTCCATATCTCTGCATTCTTTCTTTTGTTCTTTCCTCCTTTATTGATTGATTCTTTCCAGTGTTCATCATGAGTGATGGTAGTTAATATATTTGCACGTTTCTTGAATCAGCAATGTATCAAGAGCAGGCAGCTACCATGGCTCATATATAGACAGTGTACATGATTCGCTTCTAAATGAAGTTTTCAGAGGTGAAAAGTATCTGAAGTTGTACAGCTACCGTTATCTCATCAATGGATTTGTAGTGCTTGTCACTCCACAGCAGGTTAGCAGCTCGCAACGTATTAACATCTAGGTGAAATCTTCTCCTCCAGACTCTTGCGTCCATTATATGATTATGGTCCACATTGAAATTCTAGACCGTTGGATTAAATTGATGCAACAATAAATGATGTCAATCCAATGGTCCAGATTCTCCATCTGGATCATGATCATTTAGTCGGGACCGTACCATCTAGAGGAGAAGATTTCTCTAACATCTAGATTCTAGTGCTAGCGTTGTTTCTAATTTCTATTGATAGTAATTTTTTCCCTGATAAGTCTTCAATGTATATTCTTTCTATTATGGTGGTTTTCAAGGCCGAAAAGCTCTCTAGTAGGAGAGAGATATCAAATGTGATCTTGGACTTCCGGGTTAAAGTTGCCACCACACATACACCACAGTTTCTTGGTCTACCTCAAGGAGCATGGGCCCAAGAAGGTGGATTTCAAAATGCAGGAGAAGGGATCGTTATTGGATTCATTGACACTGGAATTGATCCCAGTCACCCCAGTTTCTCTGATGATGCTCCGGGAGCACCATATCCGGTTCCTGACCATTTTTCTGGAATTTGTGAAGTTACAAGAGACTTTCCATCAGGATCCTGTAATCGAAAGCTCGTTGGAGCTCGCCATTTTGCTGCTTCCGCCATCACTAGAGGGATATTTAATGTCACTCAGGACTATGCTTCTCCAATTGATGCTGATGGCCATGGCACGTAAGTTTTTTTACCTCTGAAAGAATGAACCTTCTAGAGTTATCCAAACTGTGATATATGGCTGTTGTACCTGTCCACAACACTGTTCATTTTCTGTTATATACTGCATACATTATGTTTATTTATACATACAGGCACACAGCTTCTATAGCAGCAGGAAACCATGGAATTCCAGTTGTGGTTGCTGGACACCACTTTGGAAATGCTAGCGGGATGGCTCCTCGTTCACAGTAAGCAAAATGAACTCATTTCTCTGTTTGTCCAGTATCTTCGTTGTTTTAACCTTTTTCTTCTTAGTCATATTGGTAAATCTTGTGTTAAAATATTCCTTCCTTTAAGCATAGATAATCTCTGAAGCTCCACTTATTTGTTCCTAGCATTGCTGTTTATAAGGCATTATACAAGAGCTTCGGAGGCTTTGCCGCAGATGTGGTTGCCGCCATTGATCAGGTAGAAGAATGTTCAAATTATTTTCAGGACTTGAATAGTTGGTCCTTTGGTCAATCCATCCATCAATCTACTCATGTTTATATGATATCTTTCTTCATAGGCTGCATTAGATGGAGTTGATATAATAAGCTTGTCGATAACTCCAAACAGGCGTCCGCCCGGTATCGCCACCTTCTTCAATCCCATAGACATGGCTTTACTATCAGCTGTCAAAGCTGGAATCTTCGTCGTGCAGGCAGCTGGGAATACCGGGCCATCACCCAAGAGCATCTGTTCCTTCAGTCCTTGGATCTTCACTGTCGGTGCTGCATCACATAATAGAATATATAGCAATTCTATTTCACTGGGTAACAACATCACAATCTATGGAGTTGGGCTTGCCTGTAAGTCCGAACTGTACCATTTCATGCAAGAATTTTACATAACTTCTGATGAGATCATATAACTCACTCAGTGCAGGCATATTATGAAGTTATTTTTTTTCAATTATTTTCTGCAGCTGGAACTGATGATGCCTCGTATACTCTTGTTTCTGCTATCCATGCTTTGGACGATACAGTAACATCGGAGGATTTATACGCTGGTGAGTGCCAACAGTCGAGCAATTTTAGGCAGGATATTGTCCAAGGAAATCTCTTGATATGCAGCTACTCAATCCGGTTTGTGCTTGGGCTTTCTACCATCAGACAGGCTCTAGAAACCGCGAAAAATCTCAGTGCTGCTGGTGTTGTGTTCTATATGGATCCATATGTCATTGGTTTTCAGCTTAACCCGATCCCAATGCAGATACCCGGCATTATAATTCCGTCCACTGTTGATTCCAAAGTGAGTATGCTTCTTAAGTTTTGACCTCAAAACATGTTGTGTGGCCCTGAAATCTGACCAACTTCCTGCAGGCGTTTCTTCAATACTACAATTCTTCGTTGGTGAGGGATAAAGGCACAAAGAAAATCGTTAGATTCGGCGGGTCTGCCCGGATCTCTGGTGGGATAAAAGCAAATTTCAGTCTTTCTGCGCCAAAGATCATGTTCTACTCGGCTAGAGGGCCAGACCCTGAGGACACTTCTCTTGATAATGCTGACATACTTAAACCAAATATTGTTGCACCAGGGAATTTCATATGGGGTGCATGGAGTTCCCGTGGAACTGACTCAGTTGAATTCGAAGGTACCTTTTTTTGGTCTTCCTTACAAGATTCACCTTCACCTTGCGTATTAGCCAATAAACAAGACTATCGTAGATCAAACCCAAGTAGCTCAACTGGTGAGCTGGTATCTTCCAATATGGAGGTATAGGGTTCGATACCTTTGTCTATCCAAAAAATCGTAGGAACTTATTAACATGATATCTGTGTCTAGGTGAGAGCTTTGCAATGTTGTCTGGTACAAGCATGGCAGCTCCTCATATTGCCGGGCTGGCTGCATTAATAAAGCAGAGATTTCCATATTTCTCCCCTGCAGCCATTGGATCAACACTCTCCACAACAGCTTCTTTGTATGACACAAATGGAGGGCCTATCATGGCACAGAGGGCTTATGCCAACCCTGACTTGAATCAATCTCCAGCCTCTCCATTCGATATGGGGGGTGGATTTGTTAACGCTACTGCAGCATTAGATCCCGGTCTTGTCTTTCATTCCTGTAAGTCCTCTACCGCATTATTATTTTTTATAGATAACGATATCGAACCTTGCACCTCCACATTGCAAGGTACCCAGTTCACCGCATTTGATATGTGATACACTTGCAGATTATGATGACTACCTGTCCTTCCTCTGTGGCATAAATGGTTCCTCTCCCATTGTACTGAACTACACGGGTGAGAGCTGCGGTGGGGTTCCGAAGCTGACCGCCACCGACCTAAACTTGCCCTCCATCATGATATCTAAGCTGAACAAGTCTGTCATCACTCAAAGAACAATGACTAATGTTGGCAGCAACGAGACATATACTGTCAGCTGGGCTGCTCCTTATGGAACTTCCCTTCAGGTGACACCTACTAAATTTTTCGTAGCAGCCGGAGCGAAACAGGTTTTGCGTGTATGCTTGAATGCAAGTTTGAATAGTTCTGTTGCAAGTTTTGGAAGAATTGGTCTGTCTGGTACACTGGGTCACTTGGTTAACATTCCTGTAGCAGTTGTATTCAAATATTCATAACCTGGCAGCTGAAGCTGATTGTCCGGTTTGAGTTTAGAACTTAGTGAACTTGCAATATTTTTTTGGAATTGCTACTTTGTAAATGCTTAGGCATTGAACATAATTTAACCGCTAATTGGTTGTAGCTATTAGCAGCATTTCCCTTTCTCCTGTGTCTATTATTGAGTGTTGGTAAATATTTACAGGTATAAAAGATCAGCTTCAGATACGGAAATTTAAAAGAAATATTTGCATATGATATGGAACACACCTTACAAACAAAGGCAACAATTCTTCATCAAGAATGCTACTTGTACACATTTAATAGCATCATTCATAGACATTGTAATGTGGTACTATTACAACCACATGTTATATTATTTATCTTTATTTATTTTCTTTTAATTGAAATTGTAATTATTTACACATCGCAATGTCAATAAATAGTATCAAAAAAGTGTATACAAATAGCATTTGAGTTTCAGTAAAAGTCCATAGTACCTATCATGATATGAAAGCATTAACCAGTAGGTACTTCTATATAAAAAATGCTGTAACATATTGAATTTGAAAAGACTACATTTTGAATTATTCTCTCTTCTCTGGGAGATTAGAATAATGCTATACCGCACAAAGAAACAAGCCCATGGAGCGCGAATCATCTCACATGGGTCCTGCACAAGGTTCGTTTGTGTTTGTTCGTGTCGTATAGCATTTTTTCGGAGATTATGTAAGATCATCTTCTTCCAATGGATTTTCATCTGCTGCTGCATCATCGCTCTTAAATGCATTGACATCCCCAGTAGGCAAATTCCTCGCAAGCTTGATGATCTGGGCAAAAAATAGCTTCATTCGGGGATGCATCTTCTAAAGCACTTCAACAGAACATCAATAATTAAATGAATCAATCATTTAAGTAACAAGCATCTCTTTATGCTCATACCAAGCACCCTTTGCAAGGACAGCGGATGCCGGTTGTGATCTCACACACTCGATATACAACTCTAATGCACGTCTATAGAAGTCAGACACTTCATTCTAGTCATCGAGATCCTTCGCCAGAGCTGCTATCAAGAAGTTTGATTCTGGATCACGGACTAGACCAAACAGTGCAAATCCAAAATGCTTTCCATTATTACCAAGTTTTGTAGCTATGTTGAGTCATGTAACAGTCCATATTCTTGAAACAAGTATCCAACGTGCTTTGCGTCCCAACCTGCTGGAAGTTTGTGAAGAACAACGATACCAATTGGGACCTCATCTCCTTGATCTTGCTATAGTACTGATGAGACTCCATTTGGAGCTCATTTTGCCTATCATTTCATATCATTTTACACATCTAACACCTACATTATGGACTAAATTGTGTTCATTTGTCCTAGGTCGGAGGAAGAGACCCCAAGATCAACACTTTGCCGAAATATGCGTCTTTTGATGCATATTTGGACACAATTCGGGTATGATGCATTCAAGGCATTTGGATGGGCCAAGAGGAATGCATGATGGGCCAGCTTATAACATGAAGACAGGCCCACACAGCAGCAAGAATAAACTCATCTGGCCCAAAAGCCCAATTCCCCATCCGAGCAACATGATTTCGTGCTAAGTGTTTAGGGGGAAAATGTAGCAAGATGAGCGCTAAGTAGAGGGGCAAAAGCATCCTTTCGGGGGGAACCATTTCCTTTACGGACAAGGGTTAAGCAGTTGGACAGGATTCAGGACTTTCAACCCCTTCTTCGAGCAAATTTGGCGATTAGCGACGACCATCGAGCAGGTTTCTGAAAGAGAAGAGGCAGCTCACCATCTCTCCAAATGGGAGACTCGATTTCTTGCTTTTCACTCTTGTATTATGGCTCTGTTCTTGGCTGATAACCTGTACATTCGAGCTCATACCTCGAGTATGAGCTAACTTCATTTGGCTTGAGGCTCGGTTGAGCCTCAACTATGTGACATTGTTAAGTATTCTACATGTATTCAAGGTCCTCGTTTCGTTCTATTTCATTTGAGTATGCTTGAGCTTGTTGTGAATGGGAGGTTAAGGGCTCCTTGCATGTTTGATCTCCTTTGCTAATGCTTGCACCGATGAATGTCTAGAGTATGGTTCATGGTGTGACAGAGTGAACTCGTGTGACTACCTTTCGTTTGTATGAGTGATTGCCTTATCTTAAGTTAGATCTTTCATGTCTCCCATTTAAATTGGAAACCTTACCTCAGTAACTCGATAACAAGGGCTCGGTTAGAATCTAAGCATATGATCATCATCATGTCTACGTGTAGATGCCACAATGGGGATAGTTAATTGAAAGAGCATCAATGTCACCTCTTGAGGTTTAGAATAGCTATATGACTTGCCCGTGAGAAGTAGCTACACTTAAATCCCATGGAATGAATGAACAAGCATACCTAAATGCATGTATGAACGCTAATGTGACACTGGTTGAGGAAAAATACCCTGCCTTGAGCCTATCCTCCAACCATTGTTCTGTTTTAAATCTCTCATTCAAAGATTGGTTTTTTGATTGTTGTGTGCAAGTGACAGTGAGCATCATGACCTATGTTTCTACAGTTTGAGTTCTTGTTTAATGCATTTTACTTTCAGCTTTTAGTTTATTCAACTCAACAAAGCTAGGTTACTCTGATATGTGTTCAAGGCTAAACATGTCAATGTCCTACTCCTTTGGGAGTGATCCTTGCTTGCCGAAGTTATATTACTTGAATGACTATGTATGCTTGCGTATCTACGTGATTCAAGTACTGGTTCTATTATTGTCTTGAAGTCCGTCGAGATGACACAGAATTG
>JAOYMZ010043723.1:0-14876 GCA_025802335.1 Pinguicula primuliflora | reverse complement strand
CCCCCCATTTGAAAGTGTTTTGCATGCCGAAGTATATATTCTATTTTTACGTGTGTCTTGATGGAACTTATCATGGCCAACATTTTATTACCCGATACCGGCGGTAATAAGATATATATGAGGTATCTGATAGAAAACCTCGACATGGTTTGACATTTCAGTTGGGATAATTTGGTTCTCTGTCATCTAAAATTCTATATGTGTAGGGTTTATAATGATTAATTAAAACTAACGGGAGGTATCACAAAGTTAATAAATGTATGAGGATATTCATAGCTACATATTACGTCATCAACGGCCCATGGGGCACCATCAAGCCGATAGCATTCCACCGGTATACAATTGTCTGGACTTTGGTCGCCACATCAGTAGGTGCTTGTCCATGCCCCGAGTCAATCGGCGGACCAGCATGCACCGTTCCACATCTGACCGAGATGCCCCCCATCCACTTCCCTCCTGATAATTTCAAGCACTCTTTGACTCTCTTTTCAAAGTCCTTTTCATCTTTCCCTCGTAGTACTTGTTCTCTATTGGTCTCTCGCCTGTATTTAGACTTGGATGGAATTTATCGCCCGATTGGGGCTGCATTCCCAAACAACCCGAATTGCCAACAGTGCCTCATGGTGCGGCAGGGTCAGGGCACGACGGGGCTCTCACCCTCTCTGGCAACCCTTTTCAGGGGACTTGGTCCTGGTTTGTCGTTGAGAAGGCTTCTCCAGACTACAATTCGTGCGGCATGGCTGCCCGATTTTCAAGGTGGACTTTCTTCCTAGTTTGCTCGCAGTTACTAAGGGAATTCTCGTAAGTTTCTTTTTCTCCGCTTATTAGTATGCTTAAACTCAGTCGGTGATACCGCCTGACCTGGAGCAAATGTTGGCAAAAGATGCCGATGGGTCCATATCTTTGTTGGAAATAATACGGAGTGCATCCGCATGTGAGCTGAGCAATCAATCACGAATGGTTGTGGCATGCATCGCCTAGGGGTCTCATTTGGGCCATCCGCATGTAGCGCGCATGGGAGGTTAATGTCCACCCCGCATTTCCTCGTCTGATGGGGATGGGTTGCGAGGTGGCGTGATGCATGATGCCCAAGAAAGCATGCCCTCGGCCGGATGGCTTCGGGCACAACTTGCATTTAAAGACTTGATGGTTCACGGGATTATTCAATTCACACAAAGTATCACATTTTACTACGCTCTTCATCGATGCAGGAGCCAAGATATTCATTGTCGAGAGTCATTTTGTATGTATTCAATTCAAGGACCCACAAGCACAACACGCCGCGAACAAGTAAGTGCTAGGGGCAACATTCCACTGTTGTGATCCTTGGCGCTTGCCGTGCCATGGGGTGGTTGCCCTGCCTGCCGCATTCACTCGCATGAAGGATTGATAGGGGATGGAAGTCTGACGAATGGCGCAAGTGCCTGGACGTCGGGCTCTGCATGGGACATGAACGTGTTCGCAGTCTGCTCGTAGCAAGTTTTGACAATGATCCTTCCACATGTTCACCTACGGAAACATTGTTATGACTTCTCCTTTCTCTAAATGATAAGGTTTGGTGGGCTTGCCACGATGTTGTAAGTGGCGTACTGCTCGTGTCACCTTGATCCGAACACTTCACTGGATCATTCAATCGGTAGGAGCAATTGGCAGTGCGTACAAAAGGAATGGACACTGTCAACGCAAGCTGAGGACTCGCACTTACTAGAAATTTCTCGTTTAAGACCGATAATTGTAATGATCTATTCCCATCACGATGAAATTTCAAAGAGTACCGCAACCTATCGGCCAAGGCAATAGACTCAATGAATATATCAGTGTAGCGCACGTGTGGTCCAAAATATATAAAAGGCTGTACTCCCTCTAAGAAGCTAGTCATGGAGGGATATCTCCACATAGCTAACTAGCAAGCTGAGATCTCGTTCATTAACGGAATTAACCAGACAAATGAAAATCACTCCAGCAACAAAGAACGACCATGCACCACCACCCAGAGAATTAAGGAAGAGCTCTCAGTCTGCCAATCCTTACTATGTCTGGACCTGGTATGTTTCCCCGTGTTGAGTCAAATTAAGACGCAGGCTCCACTCCTGGCGGTGCCCTTACTTCAATTCCTTTATATTTTAGCCTTGCGACCATACTCTCCCGGAACTCAAAGACTTTGATTTCTCATAAGGTGTTGCTGGGGTCCTAAAAGAAACATTCATCGATCCCTGGTCGGCATCATTTATGGTTCAATCGAGGACGGTATTTGATCATCTTCGAGCCCTAAAATTTTGTTCTTGATTAATGTTAACATCCTTCGTAAATACTTTCACAGTTGTTCGCCTTTCATAAATCCAAGAATTTCACCACTAACTAAATATGATGCCCATAACTGTCCTTGTTAATCATTATTCTGATCCCGAAGGCCAATAAAATATGATCAACATCTAATAATGTTATCCCATGCTAATGTATACAGAGCGTAGGTTTGCTTTGAGTACTCTAATTTCTTCAAAGTAACAGCACCATAGGCACAACCCAATCAGTTGAGACCAGGAGCGTATCACCAACATAATGGAGGAGATGATCAGTGTACACCAAAAGGCGAACCGATCGTCCCATCCCAAGGTTTAACTACGAGCTTTTTAACTGCGACAACTTAAATGTATGCTATTGGAGCTGGAATTACAGAGGTTGCTGGCACCAGACATGCCCTGTAATGGATTCTCGTTAAGGGATTTAGATTATACTCATTCCAATTACCAGATTCTATTGAGACAGGTATTGTTATTTATTGCCACTATCTCCCTGTATCACGATTGGATATTTTATGTGCCTTCTGCCTCCCTTGGACGTGGTAATAGAGTTGGTCCATTGTTAATCAAAACTGCAGATTGTAGACATCCTCACTAAGACATTCAAGATTGAAACATTTATTCTTCTAAGTCAATTATTGGGGCCAGCAAATCACCATGGTAAGCTAAACATCATCCACATGTTTAGCTTAGGAGAAGGAGTAAGAAGGTTATTGGAATATGTGCATGAATGTGAATAAAATATGTGAGTTAAAGGAACAAGTATGAAGTCGCGTGAAGTTAACAATTTTCGAAAGGCAGGTAGACGTGCTTTGTTTCGACATTATCAGAACACGTTTATTTTGTTGATTTACTTTCTCCTCACTTGCTTGTAAATGTCGTAATATTCTCTTCGCTTAATCATGGAAAGCTTCTCCAGTCTTGCCATGGATTCTCAAACTAGTGTGATCACATAGCTCAAATTCTCGTACAAACTTAATAGATCTCACACCTATGTTTTTGTAGATGACACACAATTATTCAGAGAGGCCACCATGTGAGAGACACCTATCTCTCCTATGCTCTACAGTTGTATGAATTTGTCTCTAGGAATTATATCAATTTGGACAAATCCACAGTTGCAAATGTGGATGACTCTTTGGTGGACTCAATATGTGATTTTCTTAGGATTGGGTGAGTAGTTCACATGGAAAATACCTAGGTATTACGTCTATCATTGGCCACCACAAAAAAGCATTTTATGTCTCTCACAAAGTTGGTGGGTGGAAGCATTTGCAAGGATGGAAAGAATGACACTTATCAAGGCCGATAGGGAGATCCTCGTAAAATTGGTTATTCAGTTTAACATATGCGATGTCGTGCTTTATAATTCGTGATGATATCCTCCTTGATATTTAAAGAATGGTAGTCAACTTCTGATGCGGAGTTCTGAGAACAAACATATGCAGAGGTTCACAATGGACAGACTCGCGTAGCCAAAGGATCATGGGGCCTTTGATTTCAAAACCTACTACATTTAATCACACCATGTTGAGGAAACAGTCATGCTTCATGCTTACAAATCCATGTTCGTTGTTATCTAAAGTGTTGAAAGCCAGGTATTTCTTAAACTTTGATTTCTTTAGAGCTATGTTGGGATCACAACCATCATAGACCTCAATGACATTGTTTCCCTTGATGTCTCGATGAGTCAGTTGTTTAATCTGAATTTTCAATGGATTATGGGCCTTCTCAATTCTCTTTCTGTCCTCATCACGATGGTTGTAATTTTGTTGGAACTCGTAGACACAATGTGACATGATGTTCGGATTTTACGCTTCAATAAGAGCGACCATCATTATGTAGAGTTGGCATACCATATCCTTCGTAACAACACATCACAATGGTACACCCTACTCATATCATATACATTGCTTGTTGTGGAATCGTCAAAGAAATTTTGGAGACTTTGGGTTGCAAACATGATCAAAAATGTTCCGATGGAGTTTCTTAACTTCATCTTGATATGCACAAAGATTTTTGCCATGAGGCGTTTGTGATAAAAGTCATGTCCAAATGGAAAATTCTCTGAACAATTTCACTTTTGGAAATATGTTACGACAATTATTTGGTCGGTGAAGGACTTAGTCTCCAGAACTAAGTCATGCGTCTGTTTAGCAGATAAGCATTTCAATTGATCTTTCTTGTTAATTGTTGCATCGTGTCTTAGTTGAGGTTGTTGCCTATAAACACTCCTGCCTGTTGGATATTTTGACGGCTATATAACTCTCATTTTCTCATTCAAAAATTCATGTTTTTCTCCTCATATCAGTAAAAAACATACACAGTTTCATCCTTCAAATCCTACCACTTGGTATTAGAGCTAGAGGCTGAGCACCCTATCTATCTTTTTGTTCTTCATTGTTCACGCATACAATGGCATAAAATGGATTTGTTCAGCTCTCTATTCCAAAATTTGACGGACACTACAATTACTGGAGTATATTGATGAAGAACTAACTAAGATTAAAGGAGTGTTGGGGTCTCATTGAGTCTCGAGTACCTGCTGTAGCAGAAGGAGGAAAGCTCAACAAATTCAGTGAGGAGAAGAAACTCAAGGACCTGGAAACAAAGAAATATCTATTCCTAGCAATCAACAGATCAATTATTGAAACAATCTTGAAGAAAGATAGCCCCAAAGATATTTGGGACTCACTTAATCAAAGCATCAGGGCACCACATGCATGAAGCGGGTTCAACAGCTGGCCCTTCGGTAGGAATTCAAATTTCTTCATATGAACCATGAAGAGATTGTCAACAACTACTTCGGACGAACGCTGGCAGTTAACAAAATGAAAGCTCAAAGAGAGAAGATAGATGAAATCAGTCATTGAGAAAATCTTGAGATTAATTACTCTGAATTTCGACTATGTTGTCTATTCCATCGAAGAGTAAAATAACCTAGACAAGCTATCAATTGATGAATTTCAGAGTTTCTTACTGATCCATGAGCAAAGGATAAGTAGATATGATCATATCCGCAAACACGATCAAAATGAGCAAGCCTTGCAAGTCGAGTTTGCCTCGGGAAGAAGAGGTATGGGAAGAGGAGACTTTCGAGGAAAGGTACAGGATGGAAGAGCAGACTTTTGAGGAAGGGGACGAGATGGAAGAGGAAGAGGGAGATCCAGCATCAATAGAGACACACTGGAATGCTTCAGGTGTGGTGGTCTTTACAATGGGAATGTCCAATAAATGAGAAGGATTCACGAAGTATCAATCAAGCCAACTATTCATAATGCACAGATGAGATGCATCTGATGGCTTTGATGGATCCATATAATCTCATATCTGAGCATACATGGTTCATAGACGCAGGATGCATCAACCACATGTGGGAATCAAAGCATGTTCTCTGATCTGGACACCAGTTTTAATGATTATGTCAAGTTGGAAAACAATTCTAACCTACAAGTTGAAGGAAAAGGTAAAATATAGATCGACATCAATGGTCTGATTCATGGAATCACGAACGTGTTTTATGTCCTTCAAGTGCATAACAGTCTGTTGAGTGTCAGACAACTACAGATGAAAGGATTGGCAGTGCTGTCCAGGCACAACAAATGCAAGATATACCATGATGACAAGGGTTTAATTCAGTAAACTAGCATGAGCTCAAACAGGATGTATTCAATCCTTGCACGTCTTGTAACAAGGTCTGGTGCATCTTCACAGTGCCTAACAACACAGATGTCAGAATTGAGCACAATTTGGCATCATTACTATGGACACTTAAGCTGGAGAGGACTCAAAACATTGCAAAAGTTCAACATGGTTGAAGGAATAGCCCATTTTGAAGTGTCTCAAAAGGTCTATGCTGATTGTCTTGTGGGAAAGCAGCATCGCAACCCCTTCCCACAAGAAAGTAAAAGGAGAGCCTCAAGCATTCTCTAGCTTGCTCACTCGGATATATGTGGACCAATCTTGCCCATCTCGAATGGTAACAAAAGATATGTTCGTGCTTTCACTGATGAGTATAGAATGAAGACTTGGGCATATCTGCTGATGAACAAGTTTTTAAGCCTTTGATTACTTCAAGATCTTCAAAGCTCAAGTTGAAAAAGAATCTAGAAGGTTCTTTCAAGGACTTCTCACCGACTGAGGATGTGAATTCATGAGCTTAAAATTCTCTTCGTAGTATATTTCTTAAGGGATTAGTAGGCAACTCATGGCTGCTTTCTCTCCCTTGTCCAGAACACCAGTAGCTAAGCAGGATGTATCACCAAGTCAGGAAGCTTCACCTCACTCAAGTTCATCTCCAACATATTGAGTCATGTAACTTGAGAAGGGTTGTCTGAGGATGAACAGCTCATGACTTTATTCACTGAAGGTGATCCACTCAATTTTGCAGTTGTTGTGAAAGCTGAAAAATGGAGGCTTGCTATGTATCAAGAAATGGCTGCTATAGAGAAAAATCAGATGTGGGAGCTAACTAATCTACCATGTGACGCCACAACTAAAGGAGTCAAATGGGTTTACAAAACGAAATTCAACTGAGGATGGAAAGATAGACCAACACAAAGCACGACTTGTTTCGAAGGGATATTGCCAGAAATTAGGTATTGATTACTAAGAAATCTTTGCACATGTTGCTCATTTAGATACCATACGTGTTGTTCTTTCCACTGCAACAAAGAACACTTGGACCATTTACTAGCTACACATCAAATCTGCCTTTTTACATGGCAAACTCTTAGAACGAATCTTTGTTGAGCAACCACATGCCTATGTGGTTCTCGGTCAGTAAGAGAAGGTATATTTACTGAAAAAAATCCTGGTCTAAGACTTAAAAGATTTCATATGGTCGAGTGTAATCCTATTGTGAATCCCATTAATCCTGGTCTAAGACTTACCAAAAATGCAGAAGGGAAGACTGTTGATCCAACTCTTTACAAACAACTTGTTGGTTGCTTAATGTATCTTACTGCAACCAGGTCGGACATAATGCACACTGTGAGTCTCGTAAGCCATTATATGGAGAATCTGCATGAATCTCATCTCTTGGCTGCCAAAATAGTCCTGCTAACTAAGGACTCTAATATCAAAGGAACGGAAATGAGGAACTGCTTGGATACACAGACTCAGACTATGCTAGAGACATAGACGAGAGAAAGAGAATGTCTGGCTATGGCATATCTTGCTCATCCAAAAAGCAGCCAGTCATCACCCTTTCAATCACCAAGACTGAGTTCATCATTGCAACTATGTGTGCCTGTCAAGTAGTTTGTTTGAGGCGAATAATGCAATCTCTTCATAATGAACAGATGGTCCCAACTATAGTATTATGTGATAATGTCTTTGCCATCAAATTGTCAAGAAATCCAGTGAACACATTAATGTTAGAATTCATTTCCTGCTAGATCTAGTACATGAAGATGTTCTAGAGTTGGTTCATTGCCCTTGCTAAAATAAAAATTCATCGATTCCCAAATTCGTATACCGAGATTAATCTGGAAGTGGTCATATATTTTAATTTCCTATTAGACAGAGGCCCTCCTCCATGCCTATTCTTATCAGTTGAATGAAATGTACCATAACCTGTGCCTGTTGCTGCTGATGCTTTGCAGCTAGGCTCGTCTACAGCGAAAAGATTATTCCATAATTTGTACGGTTTGGAGCTGTTTAGTAGCATGAAAAATTCAAACACATATATCCATTCCGTCAAATAAAGGCCATGAAACCATCATCTCCGAGTGTATCATTCATCTCAAGCAAGAGGGACTTGGAGTTTCTCGACAGCCACTCTGATCTCCAGTTGCAGACTTGCTCTTGTAGGAAGCAAGACAACGTCGTGCCAAACCGATCCTACCTCGTTTATTTGTTCATTATCTTGGTAGACCTCGATGATTGAATCCGCATCTTCATTCAAATTGCTGACAGACGTCAAGCACTTGATGTCTTCAGGATCCACCAGCAGTTTGCTATCTCCATCCTTCCAGGCGATCAACTGCAATACCACAAACAAACACGGACGGATAAATTAACCTGCAAGTTCTGAAGAAATCTGGCCCGACACAATGTGAATGAATCAAGCCTACACAATGTGAGTCTCGTGTGTGTGCGTGCGGGGTTAATTTAGTAGGAATGTGAGTTATCCCAGTAAAAACCATGAATCAAGCTAATTTGATTTTAACCCACATTCCTATTTAAATCACGTTACTCCCACTTCCACACGTGTGTGCGACAATTTCAACAAGTTCCAGGTCAAATTCAAGTTGAGTTGAGAGTTTACCTTGGGCGGAGCTGCAGGGGAATTTGTACAGTATAGCCTGGCATTATCCACGAGCTGAGAGTACTTGGGAAAAGCATTTGCGAATCTCTTATGTGATCTCAGCTGTGCCTTCACCCTGACTGCCCTTCCGATCTGAATGGCCCTCCTACAATAGATTGAAACATATAATGCAAAACATATGTCTTGGTCTTATAAAGAAAATATAGTAAGACTGACCTTATTCCTCTGATTACAGCAAGATAAGCATCACAAACAACCCCGACCAACTCAATCCTGTAAGGCTTTCTAGTCCTTACAGGAGCCTCGCCTTCCTCCTCCTCATCTTCCACCTGAACCCAATACTCCTCCGTGATGGTTCCGTCCTCAGCCACCTTGTAACCGTCGCCCATCCTGTACCTGTATTTGTGCACATTTCGTGCCATGGTGATGGTCTGCTCGACGAAAGGCTCCCACGACAGGGTCCCATCCATGATCACGTCACGACCCTCGTTTAGGGCAGTCACCAGGAGTGAGGAGGCAGCATCCGTAGATGATTGGTGCACCTGGGCAGTAAGTGAAAAAAACTGTATTATATCTGAAACAGAGCCCTGTTGGTGTGAAAGATATGTGTATAGAGTGAGTGTGTGAGCTAACTTAAAACGGAAGTGAGGCAATAAATTATAGGATCACATCCCACATACACGACTCTCTTTGAACTCGAAGCTCATGTGCGTAGATGCGGTGTGTGATGCAACTTAAATAAGAATATATAGACTACTTCATATTTATGTGTATAAATTTACGAGTTCAGCCGTTTGGAGCATGTCCTGGTGATGCCCTCGTGAGCTGAGTGCTCGGTAGATGACATCCGTTTCCTTGAAAGCGTCGGCCTCGACAACCACCGCATTGGCGGCGGCGCAGGACCAGAAGGATCTGTAGAGTTACCGTCACCTAATGATCAATGTTGGAAGTCCGGTTTTAATTTGAGACTGAGATAGGTGTGTTTTGTCTTAAACTTACTCTTTCATGATGTCTTTGAGTACGGTGCTCTTTCCGGCGCCCATTCCGCCGCCCATGAGTAGCAGGACGGGGCTTCTCTCGCTGTGATCCGCCATCACCATGACCTCGGAGTGGTTTATGTCACCGTTTTGCGCCGTTGCGATGGCTTTCATCTCCTCCACGAGGGTGGAGAACATTCTCGTTAATTTGAGGTCTTTGGTGATCTTATCGAACCTCTGCTTCCTGAAACGAGCAAAGAAGAGAACCAAAAAAAAAAGACACGATTTTTATATGATCCACTGGAAAAAAGACACAATTTTTATATGATCCACTGGAAGATGATTGTAACCTCGTTGCCGCCATGACAAGATCCTTGAGCTTTTTCTGTTCAGAATCCACGCTGAGCACCTGCAAGCAGCAAGTATTAGTTGAATTAGTAATATTTTTCTCCTTGTTCCTGAAATTTCTGAAGAACACTCTTGACCTGAGTTATCATTAGAGGTGCCTGGGTCCAATGGAATGCGAAGTAACCCAGAATGCATCTCTCCAATTCCTCCACAAATTTCACATACAGAGATTCATCGCTCGACAGGGTTTCGAAAATCTTATCATCAACTCCTTTGGATCTCTTCAGATACTCGTAGGACAACTTCAGCAGCAGCTGCGGGCACTCGCTCTCATCCACAAAACCCAATTGTCGCGCTGTTATGGTTAAATTCGTAAACAGAGATTCCAATTCGTGCACACACAAACACAGAATTCTTTACTCTACCGAGATAGGTGGAGAATCTCTCGATTCTCCCGACGCGGCCGGACTCCGTCCGGTCGATGAGCGGAGCGAGGCGGTGCTCCTCCTTGGTGGGTTTCGTCCTCCGTTGGCGGTAGTGCATGATACCGGCGGAAATCAACCCGGCGGCGGCGGCAACGGCGGCAATGTGTGCGAGGAAGATTGTCCTGTTAAACCCATCTGCACAAGCAACTTTTTTTAAGGAATAAATAGCTCAAGCAAACCAGTCTTTGAATGCAGATGTGTGATGTGATCCATCTTTTTGAATTTTCTCTGGCGGCCCCGATGGTCTGGTCAGAGAAGGAGAGCTAACCTTGAGAAGGCATGGTTGGGTCAAAGTCAACGCCTGGATTTTGCTGTTTCTAACACCTTGTAGTCGTCGACGGAAGAACGCCGAGAACTTGATGAATCATGTGTTGCCACTTTCTTGCTACTGTGTCGGTACATCTTCAATTCTTCGTTATTACAAGTTGCACTCCTTCACCTATACTGGATAAAATAAAGAAATCCAGTTGGAAAGTAGCTTCTCAGATTTCAATTGTTAGAAAAATGGGCGACGACAAACTTTTAGTGGATGAACATCCAATCCCCTAAGTTGGTTTAAGGCCCCCACATGACTTTTTCTTTTTTTGGCAGGTCAACTTGTTTTATTTTATTCACTCTTTGGGCATATGCCCATACAAATTATATCTTTTTTTTTTCTTTTCCGAAAGTGATTTTTGCCATTTTTTTAATCATGATTAGTTTACACCTTCTTTTTTAAAGTGTTGTGGTGTTCCGTGGGGTTTACTTGATATAAACAAGGCGCAAACAAATCGTGGGAAAAAAGAGTGGAAAAAAACAGCCACTCATTTTTTCCCATCTTCTAAACAGTACTCCTACACAGTACCCCTACACAGTAATGGCTTCCCCACCCAATCTCCAAGGGTTATTGCAACCTGAATGTAGTTTATGCTCTTCAAAATCTGTCAAACCTTAAGCTGGATTTGCTGGATTATAGAAACCAAACAAATGTCCTTCTGGTTGAAGATTTTGTTGTTCCATGATTTCCAGATGATCCAACAAGCAACCTAGAATTTCTGTTCGAGAAGGTGGGTCGCCTAATCCACCTAGGCACCGGCTAGGTGTTAGGCGGTAATCCTCCGCTCTGTCCGAATTCTCGCTTAAGCCATTTATATGGGCGCCAAGACTGCCTAGGCTTAAGCCGTTTATATGGGCGCCAAGGCCGCCTAGGCGATAGACGGCTCATGACCGTCCATGATCTGCCTAACACTTTCGTGAACTGCCTAGAATATAACATTCCAGATTTTTGTTTGAATCGTCGAATGCATGGTTCACCAAGTATTGAGTAATGCTTATGGCCCCAGGTATTGTCACCTTCATCCTTTTGTTGTTTTTCCCAAATTTCCACAGATTTAGGGCAATTGATGAAGAGATGTGTGTACTATTCATGTTCTCTTTAGCAATTTGGGCATGCGTCAGTAGGAATTGGGATATTTCTTTGAATTAGATTATCTCTTGTTGTCACTTTTACACTATTTCTTATGTGTTAACACTTGATTGGGCAAATAAATGACTCACTTCTTTTAATCACACGCTCACATGATGCCACATAAGACATAGTGTAAAAATAGTGCGTTTCAAATAGTATATCATATCATTTTTCATGTGTCAGTAGGAATTGGGATATTTCTTCGAATCAGATTATCTCTTGTCGCCACTTTGTTCTATAAGAGCTTCCATGTGAAGGCTGCGATTTTTGTTAGCAACAATTGGTTCCAGACTTTCGATGCTTCCATGATCTTTTCATCTACCAATACAAATGCAACTGACAATATATGCCCACTGATATCTAATGATACTGCGACAAGTAATTTCAGCCCGTACGGAAGAGATAGATGTTTTCCATCAATAGACAGGACAGGGCGGCAATATCGATATCCAACGATGCAAGGACCAACATCCTATAACTCATATTTCAGTTGCTACTCATTTAGGTCAATAAAATCCTCAAGCCTTCAATCTACAACATGGGTCAGATCCCAATATTGTAATGCTTCGAAATAGCTAGGTGGACGTGCACATCAGATGTCCACGTATCATTCTTTATTTCATGAGCACGTTTGACCGCCCACTAAGTCTGTGATTATTTTATCTCAAACTCATATTTATTTTGCACCAACTATTCACACATATATGAGGTAAATCCTACAAAATAAAAATAAGGATGAGTAGATATTTATAAGAAATGCAAAACTGCTATTTAAATTCGAATTATCTGGATTTTTTTGAACTAGTCCATGAAATTCATGTGCAACAAATGTCGTCAACATATTATGGTGGTACTCAGTCACCTCATTAGAGACGCAACTATGATCTGGTCCAATATACACCATTTTCCATTTGTAGCCATTAGGTCTGTAACGCGCAATTAGCGACCAACCACATCCTTGTCTCTCAGGAGAATACTACATGCGACAACCACTGTATCCTATCACTCTTCACAACACAGAACTCTCTCTTCGCATGTAAAATATGGTATCTTGTTACACCATGTTGCAGCTAGACCTTATCTCTGAACATTTGTCCTTCTGCGATCATACTTATGTCTTCATCGTAACGGTTTGTGCTTAATGGTGTCGAATATGCATTGAGTCACCAATCATAGGGCACGTCGACTGATAAAACAACATATCCAATCCATCAAGCATGTGGTCTACCTGAGACTGTATAGAGATGGGTTTCATGTCTGCTCTCATCTTCAGTTTCCGATTCCGAATTAATCTTATCTCCATCGATGCCTTCTGTATCAACTACCGAATCTATAATTAGGGACAAGTGGTAAGCCAAACCACCTTGTGGCAGTGCCCAATTATCTCATGGTAATAGCTGAGAGCAACCTTCTTGGGTTATCGGTTGGGACGAACCTTCTTTACTCATCACCTGAGACCAACTATCTTGGGTCATCGTCTGAGCCCACACTTGGTGCCCCAGAAAAATATTGTGAATAATCTGAATGTGGTTGGTATTGGGTTGATGAAGTTGGCCCGACATACTCTGGGGCATATTTAAATCAGACATCAGATTTGAACTACGAGAACTGGCCTCTTCATGTATCTTCGAACTCGGGTCGGCAAATAAATCGAAAAATCCAGAATCTCCATAATTATTCATTATAATATCTCCTAACATGTAAAACAAAAAAATAATATTAATTCAATATGAAGATTTAAAATATAGATAATGATAAGTAATATAAATTGTTATTTAAAAGTGAAAGCTCCTTTGATATCTTAACACTCATATATAATTCTGTTTACCGGCAATGTTCACTATCAAAATTGAACTATATCGATAAAGAGCTCATTACAAGAAACTAAAAGCCTCATGCTCTGATGGTATTCAGACGATTAGGGTTTAAAAATTTTCAACAACTTGTCGGAGCATGAATTTGTTTACATAATGTGTATGAGCACTCAATCAATGTAATTAATTTCGACAACAATCCGTGACAGTAGATGGAATTATAAGTGAATATTTATTTAATGTATAGTAAGATACCAACAAAATCGCTCCCTGAAATGCTTGCTTGACAGAAACATGAATTGAACTGGTTGCCCAAAATTAATACTGGTTTCACTTGCTACTTATTTGTACTTCAATTTGTAAATATTTTTGAGTGTGAGAAATTGAAATAAGAGCAACTTGATTCATATAAGGAGGCCTCGCTGCTGTATGCGCACAAAATGGAGGGCGGGAAGGATCGCGGCTTAAGCACCGGGTTGCTGACTGCATCATGTTACCCTGCTGCGCTGAACATTTTACAAAAAATAACACTGATAAAAAAAATTTACCTTCTTCTTAGTCACGTTGTCTTCCTTTTTCCTATTTTGCATAATTGCAGAATAGCAATTAGCAGCTCTACTCCCTCAGAGCTTTCGGCCTCATCTTTCATCATACACTGAGGTAAGCTGAAAGGCAAGCCTAAGGCTCGTGATATTACCGCCGAGATCTTCGATCAGGAAGACGATATGGAGAGTGAAAATTTAAGCAGAAAAAACACAATAACACATTTGACAGCATATCATTGGGCACAATTAATGATCATCCAATAATATATTGTCATATGTTTTTCTTGCGGTTTTCCTTTCAAATTTTTCACTCCCCATATCATTTTCCTAACCTACCATGTGGTCACATAGTCAGAAATCACAATCCAGTCCTTAACAGTGAGTGGTGTACTACTCATTCAGTGATACGCAACTATCAGTTCCGAACTAATTTATAGTTCGCAAAAAAATATCCTCCCCACAAATATGAAAACTGCAAGTCCAGTGAATGTTGCTAAAACAATCCATTCAGAAGAACATCACAGAAGATAGGCATGCTTTTCATTTATGGGAAGGAAAGGAGCTCCAATGATGTTTATTAGCCACAGTTCCTGCAAAAGAAAAGGGCATGCCGTGTTCCATTGAATAAGGCGACCGAGAAAACAAAACGAGAGCTGGGGATGGGGCACGAAAGAAGTGTGGTGATCTTA
>JAOYMZ010043712.1:0-14881 GCA_025802335.1 Pinguicula primuliflora | reverse complement strand
TGAGTTTTTGATCAATTCCTACCAAAACATGTATAAATCAAGCTAGAATAGATATAAGTGATGAATATGCATGTGCTCATCCAATCTAGTCGAAATGAACATGATTTGAGCCATAATCTTAGTGTTTAGAGAATGAAATTATAATAACTAATGCATGAAATAAGCCCTAAATAGGTGCTTATCAATTATACGTTGAAATCACTCCACACTCCACCAAAAACAATTTCAAAATAATGGAGGACATTGAGAATTTAACCACTAAATCAGATGTACCAGAATCAAACAGCCCTAGAAACGATTCAAAACTATGGCAAAGTGCAGATGAATTAGATACTGAAGATCTCAACAATGGGGAATTCAAAATACATCACTCACGCACATACAAAAGGAGACATAGATAAACACAAATAAAAGACATAACCCACTATCTGGAACACCCACAAGCTACAAAAAGATACCCCATAAGATCGTAATATAAGAAAAATAATGCATAAAGTATTAATCTGGAATCTGAGAGGTGTAGACAATCTTCTTGCTGTACTGTAGGAAGATTAAAAAAATAATAAAACTGCACAACATTGAAATGTTAATAATTTTGGAACCAAAAATTAACAAGAGTCAACAAGATAACATAGCCAAAAAATTCAAATTTGATCAAGGAACTTCAAATACTTCAGGTCACATCTGGTTCCTTTGAAAAGTACACATAACATGCTCCATCTTCGTAGATTCAAAACAATTGATGGTAATTAAAACGCAAATTAACATAAACAACAACATTCATGACCTCTACATAGGAGGCATTTATGCAAAATGTACAAGACTTGCAAGAAAACCATTATGGCAACAAATGGAAATAATCACACAAAGCATAAATGACCCTATTCTATTTGGAGGTGACTTTAATGTAGTCACTTCACCATCTGAAAAATCAAGGGAAAAACCAATCCATCGAGGTTCAACCACAGATTTTATAAAAGTAATAAATAAATGTCACCTAACTGATGTTGGATACATTGGAAGCCAATATACGTGGTGTAATAACAGAAGTGTTGAAAAACGTATCTTAAAAAGACTGGACAGGGTCCTATTATCAGAACCGTGGCTTGATATAGGCCCTGTGGTACAAGTAACACACTTACACCATGGGCAATCAGATCATGCCCTCTTACTGATTCAGATCAGCCAACCCCCCTGAAAGAGCTCCTCCTCGTTTCCAATTCCATCAATTCTGGACACTGCACCCCAACTTCATGCAAACAGTAGAACAATCATGGAATCAACCAACCAATTCAAACTCAGCCATGGTAACTTTTCACAGCAAACTAAAAAGATTAAAATAGGAACTAAGAACCTGGAACAAAACCATATACGGTGACATTTTTCTACAAATAAAACAAACATAAGATAACATACTACAATTAGAATCAGAATATGAAATGACAAAATCAGATGAAACAAGAATAAACTGAAGCAAAGCTCAAGCAATGCACAAATCATCTCCTGGCAGAAGAAATTTTCTGGAGGGAAAAATCAAGAGTTAAATGGTTAATCTATGGAGATAAAAACACCAGGTTTTTCCATAAAACAGTTCAAATAAAGCGAATCATGAACACAAAGCTGATGCTACAAGATGAGAATGGAAATATGACAAACACAGAAAATATCTCAGCTTTATTTGAAAGACATTTTTCAAATCAGCTCTAATCAGAATCAACAATAAACAATGAAGAACTGTTACAAATCATTCCAAAACTTGTATCTGCAGATCAAAACACAAAATTAACAGACTAGCCAAAAATGGAGGAAGTCAAAGAGGCTGTCTTCAATCCCAACAGAGACAGTGCACCTGGTCCAGACGGCTTCTCAGGAGCTTTCTTCCAAACATGCTGGGAAATAATTGCAAGTGACTTAACAAATCTGGTCCTGGAATTCTTTTCCGGGCAAGAACTTACTCAAGCAATTACAAGCACATTAATATGTCTAATCCCAAAAACAACAAACCCTACCACATGCAATGACTTGCGTCCAATTAGTCTATGCACATTCACCAACAAAATCATAACCAAAATTATCTCATCAAGACTATCACAAATCCTGCCTAATCTAATTTCACGACAACAAAGTGGTTTCGTTAAAGGAAGGCAAATATCTGATAACACCTTGTTAACTCAGGAAATGCTACATTACCTGGATAAAAAAATATCATTGCTAAAATGTGGCCATTAAATTGGATATGACAAAGGCTTTCGACAGAATTTCTTGATTCTTCCTCATAAAAGTCTTAAGAGCCTTAGGGTTTTCTGAAGTCTTCATAGACTTGATATGGAGGATAATATCCAACTGCAACTTCTCAATGCTCAGAAATGGCAAATTACATGGTTACTTTAAATCGTCAAGAGGGTTAAGGCAAGGAGACCCACTGTCTCCATTGCTCTTCATTTTAGCCTCTAAAGTTCTAAGCAGGAATTTAAACAAACTAGTTGAATCAAAACCATGGTGTGCATATAAGGTGCCTCAAGGTTGTAATCATATATCTCATCTTGCTTATGCAGATGATATTATATTATTCACCAGAGGCACCAAGAAATCCCTTCAAACATGGCTAAAACTTCAGAAAAATATGAACACTGTTTAGAGCAAAAAATAAACATTTAAAAGAGCACTTTCATCATCTCGCATAAAGCAACAACTTTCAAAAAGCACCAAATCACACAATGGACAGGACTACAACACTCCACACTCCCAATAACTTATCCAGGTACACCTCTGTACGCAGGAAGAAAGAAAACTTCACTCTTTACACCACTCATCCTTAAAATTCAGAAGAGAATAGAAAGATGGAGTGCCAAACACCTAAGTCAGGGTGGGAAACTAACTCTGATCAAGTCAGTACTCTATAACACTCCAATACACTAAATAATAGTAATTTCACCCCCAAGAAAATAATGAAAACGCTTGAAAAAATCTTTTCAAACTTCCTCTGGGGTTAAGAATCTGGAAAAAATAAACTGCACTGGAAATCTTGTAAAGAAATATGCCTCCCTTATAATAAGGGAGGACTAGGCCTGAGTAGAATTCAAGATATCAATAAAGCATTAAGCATGAAACTTTGGTGGCACTTCAGAATTGAAAACTCCTTATGGTCAAAGTTCATACATCAAAAATATTGTCAAGACCATCTCCCAACCATAGCACCTATTAAACCGCGCCATTCTCACAGATGTGATAGAAAATACACGATGGTTAATAGGATAAGGGAACACTAGTTCTTTGTACTAACTAAATATGGTTATATGGTGAAGGACAACTAAATGGGAGCGACGCTCCTACAAGGACCTAGTGTCAATGGGCTGTATCCAGTGGATCTGTTGAATACCAATACTCTCAAATGTGCCTTGGCGGGTATGGTTGGTGTGAAGACTTCATTTAATCATTGGCATGAACGATTAGGTCATTCTGCTGCTCCTTTAGTCAGCCGTTTGGTTCAAGTTAATAAATTACCAGTCTCGGGTTCTAGTTGCCTTGCCTTTTGTGAAGCATGTCAATTAGGGAAAAATAAACAGTTGTCATTTTCTCCATCTGAACATTGTTCTAATTTTCTATTAGATGTGATTCATTCTGATGTATGGACGTCTCCTGTTTCATCTAACACTGGGTTTCGATACTATGTTATATTTATTGATGATTTTTCGCGATTTTTGTGGCTATATCCGCTTCTTCATAAATCAGATGTCTTAAAATATTTTATTGACTTTAAAGCAGTTGTTGAAAATCAGTTTTCCAGAAAAATTAAGCAATTTCAAAGTGATGGTGGTGATGAATACACGTCTACTTCATTTAGATCCTTCCCGACCATGCACGGTATCATACACCGAATATCTTGTCCTCACACATCACAACAGAATGGAGTGGCAGTACGCAAGCATCGTCATCTAGCAGACATGACCCTTTGTCTATTGTCTAGGGCACACTTGCCTAGGACTTATTGGTCAGATGCTATGTTTGCCTACGTCGTTACTCGATTATGATAGTCCATTCTCACTGTTCTATGGTGTCGTTCCTGATTATTCACTGTTTAGAGTCTTTGGGTGTGTATGCTATCTTCTGCTGCGTCCCTATAACACACGAAGTTTATGTACCGTAATAAAAAATGTGTGTTCTTGGGGTACAACATTAAACACAAAGGGTATAAATGCTATGAACCCATAACTAGACGTATCTACATATCCCACAATATCATATTTGATGAGGAGAGTTTTTCGGGTATCCCAGATACAACTCTTGGCACAGCTTCTGATGGCGAGTCTTCACTTGTCGTGTCGTCTTCCTCAGGTATTCATATTTCTCCTTTATCTGTTGCACACTTACCTTCGTCTTCTTTGGTATCCAACCTCGTACCATCCGTCTGTCCCTTCGCAGCTGGTGGTATGCCGTCAGGCCTTGACCCACCTATTTTTGCACTGCTACTGACGCATGACACACGAACATCCTCAATTCCAGACATATCACACGGCTCATCAAATGACTTAATGAGCTTCCTCCAGAGACACTGGGTGGTATGTCTTCGGGCTATGACCCACCTACTAACTCAGGACCAGGCTTGCGACCAGGGCAGTTAGGTGATCTGGACTCACCGTGTGACATTTCAGGTATGGAGGTTTCTTGTCCCTCCAATCCTTATCACTAGAGTCTTGCCAGCATATCATTCCACACAACTCATCACGTCCTATTACTCGCAGTCAGACTGGGTCTTTCAAACCCAAGTCTTTCTTTGATTTCCATATGTATTTTGCAACCAAGTATCTTGTATTTGTCTGACCAGTGTGCAGATTCCTCGAGAACGTACTACTTACCTACAGGCCAAGTTCTCTTCGGATTGATGCGCTGCTATAGAAGAGGAATATGATGCATTAATAGCTAATTCTACATGGACTCTTTGTCCCCGACCAGCAAACCATAACATCATTCGAAATAAATGGGTCTACAAAATCAAAACCAAGTCTGATGGGAATGTCGACCGCTTCAAGGCTCGTCTAGTGGCTCGTGGTTTTGAGCAAACCTATGGTCTGAATTATGAGGAGACCTTCAGTTCGGTCATCAAACCATCCACCATCCGTATCCTACTCTACCTATCAGTACTGTTCAGTTGGTCGATCCGCCAGCTCGATGTCTCTAATGCCTTTTTGAATGGTGATCTTCTGGAAGAAGTATATATGGAGCAACCAGCTGCCTTTGTCTCAGCTACTCATCCCGATTATGTTTGTCGTTTGCATAAAGCTCTTTATGGTCTTAAGCAGGCTCCACGGACATGGTATGTTAAGTTATCCAACAGTCTTGTTGCATATGGATTCCAGAGCTCTCAGTTGGACACATCCTTATTTACATATCATCAATCTGATGTTCACATCTATGTTCTGGTGTATATTGATGATATTTTGATTACTGGTATGCATCTACGTGCAATCAAAGCTTTGGTCGGATACCTCCAGTCCCGATTTAAGCTTCGTGATCTAGGAGAGCTCAACTATTTTTTGGGAATGTAGATAACTCGAGACAATACAGGCCTTCACATCCGCCAAAGCAAGTACATACACGAACTGCTAGAGAAAACCAAGTTGCTTGCAGCCAAGCCAATGCAGTCACCTTCCTCTACAGACACTAGAGCTCGAGACATGACAGGGGATCCCCTGTCTTCGGGTGACATTACCATATATCGGATTACGGTTGGAGCTCTTCAGTACTTCACTCTCACTCGACCAGAGATTGCCTTTCAGGTTATTCAGTTGTGTCAATATCTCCAGCAGCATCTTTCATGTCACTGGCAAGCTGCAAAATGCATACTTCTCTATCTCATAGGATCCATCAACCATGGTTTACAGTTTACCAGATCGGAATTCCCTAGTCTTACTCTTGAGGCATTCTGTGATGCCGATTGGGCAAGAGACAGTCAGGATCATCGCTCTACTTTTGGGTTTGGTGTCTTCTTGGGTCCCAATCTAATATCATGGACGACAAAGAAGCAGAATGTGGTAGCTCGGTCAAGCACCGAAGCCGAGTATCGATCCTTAGCTCATACTACAGCTGACCTATATTGAACTCGAATGATGCTCAAAGATCTGCACATAGTTTTGTCCCATACCCTAGTGGTCGGGTGTGATAACTTGGGTGCCATGTCCCTCGCATCAAATCCTGTCTTCCATGCTAGGACCAAACATATAGAAGTCGACTATCATTTTGTTCGAGAAAAGGTGCAGAACAAGGATATTCAACTCAAGTACATTCCCACTACAGATCATAGTTCGTTCCCTTCCCATAGACTGGGGACTTCTCGTTTCTTGGATCTTAGAGACAAGCTCATAGTTCGTTCCCTCCCCATTAGCTTGAGGGGAGGTGTTAAGGAAAGTGAGCAAATCAAGGAAGCATAAATCAAGGCAGATTTGTGTAGATATGTATAGCAAGATTGTAGATAATTATGGTAGAAGAATAACTGCCATCTAGGACTATATTCATCACTTCTATATAATGTTGTAACACAAGTATTGTAATCAATCAAGGAAAATAGTTAATTCCTCACAATCTTTCCGTGTCTTCTCTCATTGTTTCAACGGCGACTCCGGAATCACTATCGGATTCTGATTACGGTGACTGGAAGATATGATTTGCCTTAGAATTTACTTTTTGAAGTGTGAATCCAACCTTTTAGGTTTGGATTTTTTCGGACAATGGAGTCTGTCATAACTAAAATATAACACTAGTTCTCAAGTCGTCGCTACACATATACTTTAAAACGAGTCCAACTTCTAACTATCTGCACTCATTTAAGGGGAATCAATAAACGATCCGAAAATTCCAGACCATATTTTTTTACCCTAAAAAGAAATCATTTTATTAATAATTGATGCAATTGTAGTACATGAGTGTTTGTGGCATCCTAAAACTCTAGTAACATTTTCTAAATGACAAAACTTGAAATGATTTTAGCCATACCTAAGTGAGATTAGAGATGCCTACAAAAAGGCGCACTACCCTTATATGAGTCAAAGGACCTAGTTATTCCACTAAAATAGGGTATTTCCTACCCATTCGAATTCTGCAAAGTGAATAGGGTAAATCATTCTACCTTGTTAAAACCTTTTTCCAACAAATTTCTGAGGAGAGTAAAATTCGGTAAAAAAAATTCTAGACCATAAGGTCAAATCAGCTATCTATCTTATTTAATCTTTATTTGAGAGAAACAAACATCTACATTGTTGTTGACCTAACTTCAGATTCCTGTACAATGATAATTTTGCTCTGATGACACATATTTCCATTGCTACTTAGGTTGCATTATTGAAATCTGAATCAGGCACTGAGCTAATTCAATAACACTTTAATCATCTTCAATCAACACAAAGTCATGAGCTCTCAATCTTTAGCCATGCTCCAACTAGATTAGATAGCGATGTATGAACATTGCGTTTCATTAGTAGTCAATTTTATCTTCAACGTGTAATGCAGCATCAACGTTTTTTTAAGTAGCTCTCAATCGATCGATTACCTGACTATTGTTTGTCTTAGTGCAATTATTGTTAACAAATAAATATAAAAAAAATTATTGTGAACATATTTCTCATTTACAATATTTTCGGATAGGGATACTATTGGCCCATATATAAACATGTAGTTAATATAACAACAAGGATATTACACCAAGGATGACATGGGAATGGTTGAAGATTGATGATCAAGGGATATATGATCTTAAAGATTATATGTGCAGGAAACCTATGGCGATTTCCAAGGATAACTGGAAAATATTCTGGATGGCAACAACTTGGCAAATTTGGACAGCTAGAAATCAAAAACACTTCAGAAATAATATTTCATCTGGTGATGAGGTTGTCAAAAAAATATAGGTTTGCACTTGGTTATGGATTAAAGCTTCACTGAAACATTCTGCATTTGGTTATGGCATAGGAGACTGGTTGAGAGAACTATTAGTGTGTCTAGAAAGCTGCGTATAATGATGGATTGAGGTGGCTGAATATATGGGGTGGATTGATATATTGATATGCCTTATATGCTGATATTCTTGATGTGCTGATATGCTATTATGTGGCTATGCTATTCTTGTGTTGTAATGTTGCTGTTATGCTTTGGTTTGTACTGCTGATTATGCTGATATTGTTCTAGTTCGGCTGCTGATGGGGTTGTTTTGATAAGCTGATGGGGCTTGATATTTGCTGAGGGTGTTGTTTTGATATGGTTTACTGGGTATGCTGCTACTTCTGATTTGCTGGGTATCCTGCCACTTTTTGAGAGATAGTTGTGCTACTGCGAAACAATACCTTGTGCTGCTAGGTTGCTGGCTATAATATGCTATAGTATGTCAAGTCTTTTGTTGGTTCGGTTAGCAAGGTTATTAAAAGGGGATGTCCACTTCATGAAGGATCCATTGGAGTTGAATATGTACATGTAGAAGTTTAGATTAAAATGTATATGTTGTATATTCGGACGCTTTACATCTGTTTTGGTTAATAAAATTTTTGCTTATCCAAAAAAATAAGGATATTACACCAACAATGGTGATGAACATGATCCAGATATGTCCATGATAATTGACGAGAGTTGCAGCGAAAAATTTCTCATTTTCGTATGGAATTACTAATTAGATACAACTCCTGACCGCATTTCTCATGGGTTGTAAATAACTTTGGATAACAATATTGGAGTGGTTAAGTTTACCATGCATGACGATTCGTGGTTCTGTCGAAGAATTCCTCAATCGCTACTCCGGTATCCTTCCCTCGGCAAAAGTATTGACAATTTGGGCAGCGATTATATGGATAATCTAGTGTCATCACAACAAGAAAGTTTTTGAAAGTACAGAATTCTGAGTTGACGATATTATGTGGAGGGTGAAGAACACAATTTTGTTTTGGTACATAGCCAGATTGAAGATCTGTTGGGAAAGAGAGGCCTGGATCAGCAACCAGCTATCAATCATGTTACAGCTGTAAATATTTTGCAAATTCAGGACTATCGACCCATCACTCTGATTGGTGCAATGTATAAAATTGTCTCAAAATACTTGGTGATCTGACTTAGTGATGTACTGGATTCGGTGATGTCGTTAAATTAGAGTGCTTACATTGGTAAAAAAACAGATTACGGATTGTATTATGATAGCCAATGAGATAGTACGTGACTTAAAAGGAAAGAGCGGATTGGGATTAATACTGAAACTGGACTTTGAAAAAGCCTTCGACACAGTAAATTAGAGCTTCATTGACGAAATGGTTGAAAAAATGGGGATACCAAGCAAGTATAGAGGCTGGATAAAACTTGTCTCACATCAGCCTCCACTTCCACTCTATTGAATGGAAGTCCCATAGCAGAATGCAAACCTGAAAGAGGATCCAGACAGGGTGATATCATCTCTCCTTTTCTTTTTCTCATTGCCGCAAAAAAGCCTATCAACAATGATATACATGACAGTGGAGAAAAATCTACTAGATCGTATACTGGTAGGAACTAAAAGAGTGCCTCTAAGTCATCTGCAGTTTGCAGATGACACAATTCTATTTGCACAAGCATCCTGGAAAAATATTAGATACCTGAGGGCAATCTTGAAAAACTTTGAACTAATATTTGGCCTGAAGATTAATTTCGAAAAATGTAGCTTGGTAGGAATTAATTTTGAAACTGAAAACTTAGAATGGAAGGTAAGCTTCCTAAACCATAAGACATGATCTCTTCCCTTCATCTATCTGGGCCTACACGTCGGAGTCTCACCCAAAAGATGCAAAACATGGTTGTCCGTGATTGAAAGGTTCAGGAAGAGACTAGGGAAATGGGAAACAAAATGTTATCCTCCGGAGAGAGACTGGTGCTAATAAATTATGTACTGTCAGCCTTGCCCAGTTATTATTTCTCTTACCTAAAAGCTCCCAAGGCAGTCCTTAATAAACTAACAAAACTACATAAAGCCTTCTTTGGGTGTGAAAAAAATGAGAGTAGGAAAACACATTGGATTGCTTGGCATAAACTAACAACTTCTAAAGATGCATGTGACTTGGGAATACGTGACTTGGCAACATTCAACAAATCCATGATTGGATAGTAGGGGGCGCGAATGCTAGAGCCTAAGGAGAAACTATAGAAACTTATAGTAAGTCGTTGTACAAGAGAGGTTGAATGCTGCACATTGGCAATCTCAGAGAATTGAAACCACCAAACTCAGCAAATGATAATGGCAGAAGAAGAAGAAACAACACCTCTAGTGCATCTCACTCAGCATGGTGGAGGGATATTCAAGAAATGCTAGGAGAACAATGGTTCAAAAGCCAATGGACTCTAAACGTTGGAAATGGCAGATGTATCATATTTTGAAAAGATCAATGGGTAGGGAATTACTACCTAACTATGAAATTCCACAGAATACATCTTAAAACTCAAGACAAGGACACAATAATCTCAGATATGGGTAGCTGGACAGATAATGGCCAGCCCTAGAATTTTGAATGTAAGAGTGAGCTAAATGCAATTGAATTAGCCTGGAAGAAATGAAACAAATGCTACTTACTGTCGAGCTACAACAACAAAAGGAAGACTCATGGATGCATGCAGGGCAGGGATCTAGAGGATACACAGCCAAATGGTCATAGAAACATGTCAAATTCGAAACACAACAAGCAGCGCATGAGCAGACCACAATAGATCAACAATTTAGAGAACATGCAGCAAAAGTGTGGAACAAGTCAATCCTGAAGAAGGCATCAATACATGCATGGAAAACACTGCAAAATGAATTACCAACAATGGAGAATTTGCAACAGAGGCACATTATTTCGGAGGAGGTACCAATTCATTGCTCCTTGTGCACTTTCAGGTATGACGATCGATCCAAAAAAATCGCATGAAAACACAACAATTATTCTATCAGTGTGAAGAAGTGAACAAAATTTGGAAAGAATTGAGCAATTGGATGAAAATTGAAAACACAAACCTCCCAGCCTCATTTCAAGAGCTGCTAAATCTTTTTTTTCGAAAAAAGATTATATTATTAATATTGAAGACGTGGTACAATTTGATGTTTAATCCAAATGCCTAGTCCCTAATACTCTAATATGCCTGTCTGGTCTTGGAGTCTAACTTGATGAAGGTAGAATCCCTGCTTGGCTGAGATATATCTGTGAGGTCATAAAACTAGAATCGGAGTAGGGAGAGAAAATTTCTCGATGAAGATCCTGTTGAATGAGCCTACATGATTGTGAAAACCTACGAAAAAAATAATGAACTACCCTTGAATTTTGAACTAACAATGGGTAACTCCTACTCGTCCAAACCCCGCTAAGTGTAGAGGGCAAATCATCTCGCCTCCTCAAAATCTCTTTCGGCAAACTTCCGGGGTAAGAGGGAAATCTGAAAGAGGAAAAAGAGTACAATACTCGACTTGACTCTGTTTACAATGAGTATTAGTGTGTGTCTCCCTCACATGTGTGCCTATCTAAGATCCTGTTCTTAGCCCTAATGAGTTGGAGTGTAATTGAATATCATTTGCAACTCTCTCCCTAATAGATGCAGTAATTGACGAGCTTGAAAATGCCAAGTCCCCATATCTTGCTCCTTATTTGGATAGCTCCATGGTTAGACTATTCTCACCCCTTACGCATTTGCAGAGTTCCAGGTTATTCTTCTCAATAAAGACCTGCCTGATCTCCTCCACTTGATCAATTACTCTCCAATTGCTGAAGTGAGGTTTAAGTATGAATCTAGTTGATGGAGTGAGGGGAACTTGCATATGGAACATGGTCGTGGTTGGCAGATATTTGTGGCATAGCTCATATTACAGGTAACATCTCTGAGAAGATGCAACTTTGCCTTGCACAATCGGGAAGCAAGAGCTCCAAGCTCATTCTACACACAACAACTCTGGTTACATGCTGGCAAGTATGGAAGAGTAGATGCTCCCACAAATTTGAATCTAACCCACTGCAGGTCCACATGGTAAAGCAGCAAATCATATGGCAAATAGGATATTCTAGAGACATCATCTGCTCCCATATCCCTGAACATGACTGAACGAACTAGCCTACTAGCCGGGGGATTTCAACTCCAACGACACGCACCAAGTAATCAGACTGCTCAAAGATGATCCAAGATATATCAAAGGCTGCATTCATGATTGTCCCACATAGCCAGAAACTCTTCAGGCTCCAGTTTCGACAGTCACAGGATCTTGCCAATGCTAGCCAGAAACAAGCACTCCTCACTCACCTGGACATGATAAACAGCCTGCGAGCTATAGTTCAAAGCTTTGGCAGCATTAGCAACCAACATACGAACAGGTATTATGTCCATTCCATATTACATTTAATTGCAGGTGTTGAGAAGACAGAGCTATTCACCAGCTCCCCAAGGCAACACTTACAAACAATATTTTTACAAACTTTAGTTTCAATGATTTGGTTTGTAAATGTTGACCTTAAATTTGGTTCTTATTTACACACAAACGCTAGGATAGCGATGTATGAACATTGCAGCTCATTAGTGGCCATTTTATCATTAACGCGTAATCCCGTCCAAAATCAACAGATGGGTTTTAATTAAAAAAATAGTGATGGAACTGTTGCTTGTCTCCACTGTTACTTGTTGTTCAAAAAAGGAGTTGTAAGTGATCAGAGATTTATGGTATACCTCAGCCTCTGCTTCCATCATATTTGACTAGTGCAGCCGCCAGGTTGCAGCCATTAGAATGTTTCCTGCTTCGTCTCTTAGTACTCCTCCACCTCCTCGTGTTTGAGATTGAACCGTGTAGCTTGTGCCTAAGTTCAGCTTGAGGCAACCTGGATCAAGAGGTTTCCATTTTCTTCTTGGCGGGCGTGTTTGTGCAGGAGGGGGTAGTTGCAGTCCTAGATTGCGAACTATGCTAACTTCTGATGGCCTTCTGAAGCCTGTAGTTCTGAGGTTTGGACGAACAGGAATGGATCCTCTTCTAGATTGCCTCGTCTGGCCTATCAGGGGAATTAGGAACAGATTGATTTTTGAAGGATCAGCCGTTTGTGTGGATGATATCGTCTAGAAAATCAAAGATTCGATCGGATTTTGACTTCAAATCATATCAACGCATGCTTTCATACCGCAGGAAAACGAAAGTTGGTTTCTGGATCCCATGCCAATACTGGAAAATACGTAGTTGTTGGGCCTGAATAGTGAATTGGGCTGACAAGGCCCAAATCACAAGACCAAAAATTGTATGAAACAAATATGTACTTTCATAAATATTTTACCCTTTAATACAAATTTTACTTACCCCCAAAAAAGTAAATATATTTTGAGCTGAACAGTGTGGTGGGTTGGGCTTCTAAGCCCAAGTAACTTTTGTAAATATTTTACATATTAATAAAAAAATTCTTTCAAAAAAAAACATTTTAATTTAACCGAAAAAATATATTCCTTTGGCATTTCACCATGATCTACGTTGCCCTGCAAGAACCACGAGTCCCCAAACTAGTTGCCTCGTGGGACTGGAATTTGCATCGTGGCCCCCGAGTTCAAGTTGTCCTCGCGCTCATAAAGCTCTCAACATTTCTCAACATTTCTCAACATTTGTAGTGTAGAATACTTTATGATTTCCCTATAAAACTCTTATAAACAATTTATTTAAAAAAATCCTCCAACAAAATTTTTTACAAACCAATGAAGAAAAACAAAATAACAATTAATCCTTTCTAGCAATTCTTTACGAACCATGTTTGTGCATTATTGAAAATGAGAGCCATCGGCGTGGCATGTTCAAGTTTCAGCTTGGAGGCCCAAATTCCAGACAATTTTATCTTTCCCACTCAGTGAATATTTTCCAGACTCCTATTCAAAGTCCTATAGAGAGGCAAACGGTCCGGACTAAACGTGTTGTTCGTCCGGACCGGACCGTTTAATCCGGACCGTTTTAGAAAATGGACGGATACGGGCGAGTTGAGTTCAGAAAACGGGCGGTCCGGGGCAAGGGTCCCAGACCCGAACCCACCTAAATTAGTTTAAATATAAATATATTAATTATAAATAAATGCATAGGTATTATATTTAGTCCAATAGTTTGATTGTTTCTATTGGTGTGAGGTTATGAGTTCATCCCTTGGAATACTATTTTTTTTTTGAGTTTTATATCTAAACAGATAATGGTTAAATTAAATAGTTGTAAGTATATCTACAACTAGGGTTGGGCATTCGGATTGAAATTTTCCGAAATTCTGAATTTCAAATTTTTCGAATTCCAAAATCTCGATCCTAAATTATTTTTTCTCAGTTCGGATCGGTTCGAAATCCGTTTTGTATTCCGAATAGCAATTCAGAATGGAACGGGTTTTTGTGTTAACTTGAGAATTCCGAAATTCTGAATTCCGAATTTCGAAATACTGGACATTCCGAATACCGAAATTCTGAATTGTAATACGAAACTGATTGGAATTGTGGTCGGCTTCCGAAATAAATTTCGGAACGAATGAAAAATATATTATCCCGAATTTCAAATTTCGAATGCCCAAGCCTATCTACAACCACCACATTTATTGTAGTAGTACAATTCACTATTTACATATAATACAGGCCTCTAGTTCTATCCATACAAGTGTTATATATCTTTTTATATTTGAAAGAAATAAAATAATTTTAAAATAGTTAATTGGGTTAGACCGCCTTGTCCAACGGGTCTCGGGTCCACAGCAGACACTAGTGGGGCAGATATGGTATGGTCCTGACTCACCCCACCCATTGTATCATTCTTATGGTTTACCGTAACACTCTTGTGTTATAGACGCACTAGATAATTGCCCGTGGCTCCAGCCACGGGTGTCCGAACACAACGGTGTAAAGAGAATGCAGTCATTATCGATGA
>JAOYMZ010043701.1:0-14882 GCA_025802335.1 Pinguicula primuliflora | reverse complement strand
ATTTCCCCTTGGGTTAAGTAGTCCTAAATAGGGTTTTAGAAAATTCCGGCGGCGAAGCCGCCGGAACCGAAACTAACTATGTACATATGCAATTCAATGTATAAGGATTCTAACGATATGCCAATTCCGTCAACGGGCGATCCTAGTGGCAGGAAATGACTTGAGGGCAACAACTGAGGGCAACAACTGAGGGCGACGGAGCCTTCCCGTATAAATAATAGTTTATATAATATTTATCATTGTGTATACGTAAATTTTAATAATGAATTAATATTAATATATTTTTTGGTTTTATAAGAGATATTATAATAGATAATTTTAGAGGCTCAATATTATTTCGATTTCTTTTTCGGCCCGAGTTCAGAGATGCCTGAAGAGGCTGGTTCAAATAGTTCAAATCCGTTGCTTGATTTAAATATGTATCCAGAGTATATCGGCCAAGTTCCTCAACCCAATATCCATATTATTCATATAAACCGTATAAGATTATTCACAATTTCCTTGTACACCAAGTCAAGATGCGTGATCTTAACCGATGAGCCAAGAAGGTTAGTCTCAGCCGATGAGCCAAGACAGTTGATCTCTGCTGATAAGTCAAGGAGGTTGTTCTCAGCCACAAGATAATTTAGCACTACCTCAAGGTGGTTTGGTTTACCACTTGTCCCCCATTAATAATCTGGTAGGTGATACAACAGACATTGATGTAGACGAATTCAATTCTGTACCGGACATGCAACCCATCCCGATATGGTCACGGGTAGATCAAATGTATGATGAATCGTATATTCCATATTATCAGTCAGCGTTCCGCATGATGAGGGACTCAATGGATATTCCGCCCCCATTGAGCACCTATCATCATGATGAAGACATAGGTTTGATCGCAAATGGATAAATGTTCAGAGATAAGGCTCATCTGCAACATGTTGTAACAAAGTACCGTATTTTGGTGGCAATGAGAGTTTCGTGTTGAGGTGGTATGTCGCATGTAGGCATTTTTCTGAAGGTCATGGATGTGGTTGGGTGCTCATTGCACCTTACAGACCCAACGGTATAACGTATATTGGGTTAGAGCACAATTGCGTCCCTAATGTGGTGACCGAGTACCACCATAATTTTTCAAAGACATTTGTTGCACACAAGTTTTGATGCGTAATTCGAATAAATCCAGGTAGTACAACTTTTTTTTACTGTTATGCATTATATATATATACTTATCATTATTTTTAGTTTTTAGCATTCACGGCGTATATGAGTCAGCAGTTGGTGCAAAATAAATATGGGTTTGAGATTCGATATTCGAAGGCTTGGTGGACAGTCCAATGTGCTAGTAAAATAGAGCATGGTACGTGGGCATCTGGTGTCGCACGTCTACATACCTATCTTGCAGCACTACAATATTGGGATCCGACACATGTTGTGAATTAGAGGCTGAAGGTTACTACCAACCCGAATGAGAAGCAGCTCAAATATATGTTCTCGAGTTTTGGTCCTTGCATCGCTGGATACCGATATTGTCGCCCTATTCTGTTTGTAAATAGAACGCATCTGTATTGCCCGTATAGACTAAAATTGTTAGGATTTTTGGGTGAATTAAAAATCCTAGTTTGACTTAAATTATTAGTCCATGTAAGAATTCTAATTGCATTAGAATTCCTCTCTATAAATATTAGATCTCTTGACTAATAGGGCTGAGAAAGAGGCAGAGAAGAAAGAGATAGATTGTGTTGAGAGAAGAAAGAGAGATATGAGACTTGGATTGTGACTCTCTTGTCTGGGCAACTTGAAAGGTTTTCCCTGTGTGTCTTCGAGGTTTCTTCTGTGTCTCCTTTGTATCATTGTTCATAGTGGATTAATTTTCCTCTTCCCCCGTGGATGTAGGCTTTCAGACCGAAGCATATTAAATCTTTTGTTGTTGCCTTGTTCGTTCATTTTTTTCGCTTTCACATTAATCTCTGGATTTAATTTAAGTTAAGTCTTTCCCAACAGAAATTACTTGTTGCGGTATAATTAGATGTTTGGGCACACATTGCCAGTTGCATTTGCATTGGTAGATGAAGAGACCACAGAAGCATGACATTGGTTTCTAAGAAATTGGCAGAGCACGTGACATCAAAAGATGAGAGGTGTCATTGTTTGATTTCAGACAGGGGCTTGTTATCCTTGGAGCTATTCCTCACGTATGCGCATTCAATGACGAACAATGTGACTCTCGATTTTGCCTACGCCATATACGTTCAAATTTAAATCGAGACTATAAAAATAAGGTGGCCACGGGAATGGCATGGAAAGCAGGTTCATGAGTAAGCCAAGCCAAGTTCCATGCGCAGATGAATGAAATTTATCGCATGAATCCTAAAGCATGACAATATCTATCGTACATTCCGCGTGAGATGTGGACACTGGCATACGATGGAGGGCCACAAATCAGGTGGAATACTTCAATGGAGTGTTTAAGGGTGTCCGATGTTTGCCCACCACATCGATCGTGCAGCAGACATATGATAGTTGAATTTACTACTTCAACGCATGCAAGAGTGATTGTTTGTGAATGACATCATCTTTTGACTCGTGGAGTGAGAAAGCAAAGCGTTTTTACGATCGAACGGTGACATGTGATCCAATGCATGAAGTGCAAGCTTTTGATTCGATTGACGTTGGAACCCAATTACATACGCAAGTTATTACACATGGCTCACGTGAATGCCAACATGTCGAGTCAAATATCTACACTTGCTTGTGCGGGAAGTAGTCACGATACAGCATTCTGTGCTCTCACGTGATACAGATTAGTTATTTATTATGCCACATTTCAATACAACATATTATATAACATATATACTGAACTTAACATTTGAAACTTCGTAGACATACCAAAAATATCGCAAGGACCACATGGATTATTGTATTCCAGAGGTGACAATTCTCGAGCTCATATGAACGTACAAGCAACCATGGCATGGCAGGGGTCACCGCATACAAGAAACAACTCCTGCATTTTCATTGGTACACAAATTTAAACTAAAAAATGAAACGGATGGGCCCGAGATCTGCTGATGGAAGAACACATAATGAACAGCACGAATGCGCAATTTCATCTCAAAATAGTGTAGGCACGCCTCCTGGTCGTGGTCGTGGTAAAGGTTGTGGTCGTGGTCGCCAACCAAATGTAGGCATGCACCTTGATTGATTTGTAGCATTTTTTTATTATAAATATGGTATTAATATTTATTATAATGTAGCATTGTTCATTTTTCGGATATATCTAAAAATTTGAATATAAGAGGTGTAAACCAATACAGAGGAGATTCAAAAGAAATATTGAGCAGTTGCCAAATTAGGCAATAGAACAAATTAACTCTTAATCAATTTCACATAAGTTATTTGTTCTTCTTCCTCATTTTCTTTCAAATGTCTGCATTTTCTTCCTTTTCTTTATTTTCTTTATCTTCAGAATCAGGAACAATCTCCCCTACATCCTCATTTTCTTCATCTTCAGAATCAGGAACAATCTTCTCAACCTCCTCATTTTCTTCATCTTTCAAATTTATGACTTCTTCACCTCATCCTTGTCTTCCACGTGTGCAGTGTCATTAAGATACGTATAGAGTTTGGTCCAACTGCTTGGGAAATTAAAGTAATCAATCAGATGGTCGCCATCATAAAATTCTGCAATCTCACTCTCAATCAACTTTGGGATCAGTGGAGGGCTTGTAGGGCACTTGGGATCCATATTTTAAATTATAAATGTTTTTGAGTGTGAGAATTGAAATGTGAGTAGTTGCATTTAAATAGGGGGTGGTGCTGCTGCCTTCAGCGCGGTATTCTTAATTCATTATTAAGGGTATCATGTAAATAGACGTAGCAGTATTTCCATTAACATGGGGCTTAATAGATATTACATTCATCTTCCACAAGTGATCATAACACACATACTATTTTCCAACAAAAATATCATGTTTCGATAAAATAAGTTTGTTGGACTCAGCACCATATTAAATACATGTTGACTCATTAGTGTTCAAAAAATAAAATTTTTTCTCAAGTCAGGCACATACAGAACATTTTGCAACTTGACTTCTTTATTCGAAGTCATTTTTTAGGGAAACAGTTTCAATCCCTTCAACATCATAAGTGTTATGATTCCCCATATAGACTTTTGCTCTAGGTTTCATGGTTAACTCGTAGAAAGCAGACTTGGTCCCACATAGATGCCATGTGGCTCCAGTGTATAGGTACCATGCCTTAGGATTAATATCTACCATGTTCACCTCAGAGATCATAACATAAAAGTCTACTACAGACTCGTCTATAACATTAGCTTCATGGTTATCTATGCAGTTCTTTTTAAGTGATCTACAATGAGATGCTTTGTGGCCAACTTTGCCACAATTGTGACATTTAACAAGAAACTTTGGTTTCTTCACAATTCCTCCTTTTAGACCCAATATAGACCCTTGATTAGGCTTCTTATACTTGCCCTTATCATGCTCAACCACATTAGCTTTGACAGCATTGACATTGACGGTATTGGAAGCCTTTTTATCGAAAACTTTGTTGTCTTCTTTAATGTGAAGTCTCAAAATGAGATCTTCTATAGTCATTTCCTTTCTCTTCAGTTTGAGATAGTTTTTGAAGTTTACCCATCCTGGGGATAACTTCTCAATGACCGAACTAACTTGGACACATTCAATCACTATCATTCCTTCAGCAACAATTGCATGAAAAGTCATCTTAAGCTCTTGAACTTGACTTACAACAGTCTTAATATTCACCATCTCGAAATTCAAGTACTAGGCAATGAAGAACTTCTGGGCGCCAGCATCATTAGACTTATATTTATACTCTAAAGCATTCCATAAATTTTTGGTTGTCTTTCTAATACTATACACAGTGTATAAGGCATCAGACATGTCATTCAAGATATATTTCCGACAAAGGAATTCAGAATGCTTCCATGCATTAATTGTATTTAAGGATTGTTCATCCAATTCATCCTCTCTAACAGTAGGAGGATCCTCATTCAAGAATCTCGCAAGATTCAACATCATGAGTTTTCACATCTAACCGTAAATAAAGACCATACAAGCTCTTCTTTAGTTTGCATACTAGGTTCTCTTGTCCCTTAACAATAAATCCCCGAGTGTAAATATCCTCCTCCAAATCACCATGAAGAAAAGCAATTTTCACATCCAACTGCTCAAGATGTAGATTTTCTGCAGCTACCATACTCAACACTATTCTGATGGAAGAAGTCTTCACTACAGGAGAAAATGTCTCATTGTAATCAATACCTTCTTGTTGTTGACAGCCCTTAGCCACTAACCTGACTTTATAGCATTTTCTACCGTCATGCTCATTCTTAATCATGTAAATCAATTTGTTGTGCAAAGCTGTCTCCCCTGCTGTAAATCAATCACGTATATTCTCTTTAATGGCTAACTCCCACTTGCTAACTCCCATGTCCGGTTCTCCTATTTCATGGCTAACTCCCACTTGCTCGAATTCTCATCCTGCAAGGCTTCATCATACCACTCTGGCTCACCACCATCAGCCAACAAGAGATAATGCAAAGAAGGAAAATACCTCTATAGAGATTTAATAACTCCAGCAGATCTACGAACTGCTGTCAAAGGTATACTTTGACTAGCCTCTAGTTCAACGTTCTACTCATTATTTCCAACCGCTTCCTGTGTATAAATATCAATCAATCCATCTAAGACAACAATCTTAGACTGCCCATCGATCCTTGCAACATCTGTGACTGCAGTTGACCTATCTTTATCCATCACTTGTTCATTGAAAATCACATTTCTGCTTTTGATGATTCTCTAGCTTTGATCATCCCAAAACTTATAGCCAAAGTTCTCATCACCATAGCCAATGAAAAAAAATGCAATTTCGACTTTGCATCAAGTTGACTATGAGCATCAGAATCAACATGCACATATGAAACGCAACAAAAAACTTTCAGATGAGCAAGACTTACTTCTTTTCCACTCCAAACCTCTTCCAGGAGTTTAAAATCCAGAGGAGCTAAAGTTCCTCTATTTATTAAGTAAGCAGCAGTGCTAAAAGCCTCAACTCAAAATGTCTGTGGCCAACCATAGTACAACCTCATACTCATTGCGCACTCATTCAAAGTATATTCATACGCTCAACAATGCCATTCTGTTGTGGTGTCCCTGGATGGTCTTCTACATCATAATTCCATGTTCAACACAATAATCACGAAATTCCTTCGCAGTGTACTCTTCTCCATTATCAGATCTCAAGCACTTCATCTTCAAACCTGTTTCAGTCTCAACAAAAGCTTTCCACTTCTTAAAAATATCAAATACAACATATTTATGTTTGATGAAGTAAACCCATAACTTGCTGCTTTAGTAATCAACGAAAGTAATATAATACCTGGAACTTCCAATAGATTCAACTGGAGCGGGTCCCCAATCATCAGTGTGCACAAGTTCTAACTTCTAAGTCCTCAGTTTCCTTCCAATTTTCGTGAAGCTCACTTTCTTTTGCTTTCCGAAGATGCAACTCTCACACATATCAAGATCAATAAAATTCAAATCTTGTTATTTTCCCCTTGAGCGCCTTCATGCCTTTCTCACTCATATGACCAAGTTTGTGTTGCCAAAGACTTGCATCAGCTGTGGTCACAACAACAAATAAACTCTTAGGAATAGTGCTCATATATAACGTGTCAATCTTCTTTCCATGAGCCGCAACCATAGCCCCCTTGGTAACCTTCCAAGCACCACCACCAAATGTTGCTTCATAATCACAATCATCAAGCTGACCAATCGAAATCAAATTCTTTCTCAGACCTGAAATATGTCTAACCTTCTTATGTAACCAAGTATATACATGTCTGCAAATAGGGCGAGTCCTATGTCATATCCACATGGAGTAATGTTCAAAACATACCAAAATCTACAATATATAACATAGTGACCGAACACATAAGGGTGGGGTGGGGTACTACAACCTACTAAACAAAATTAATTAAAACTAGCTACACTAGAAATCAAGTAAAGAGGAGAGCAATCAAAAAATAAAGATAGACAATAATGAAGAAGAGCAACTCAAGACTACAGTATATTACCTAACTACGATGCAAATTCATGCATCTACGTATCAAATACTCAACACTTTACCATTCTACGACCACAGAATCCATATATAATTCGTACTATGGTCAAGCTATGAGCTAGTCTAACTAACACAAAGGGAATTATGCCTCTCTGCCTCACCACAATTGTGCTAGTGAACAAGGAAAGAATTTTACTCTAACCAATATCTAGATATAGTCTATTCCTTAAATATGGCACCGCAAGTTAGGGATTGTCCCCGAAGGATAACAGTATAAGTGCCTCTAGCGTTCCCATATCCTCTTGGTCCCAAGGAAGATGACCATGATATGATCGAGTTATTCAGACCCAAACAACCAAATCATGTTAAAACATAAAGCACTTATCATAAACCAGCAAGTGAAGAGTTTTAATCCGCAAAAACTGTAACAAAACCATAATAGTTCGGCTCAACAGAGCCTAGAGTTTACAAAATCAGCTCATGCTCGAGGTATGAACTTCTACCAAGACGAAATACAAGCCCAAAACCGCTATTTTCATCCTCGAAATCAGCAAGTCCTTCGGCTTCTTCCTCCGGTCCACTAGCTCCAACGATTTTATATCTATTGTGTGTGTGGTGGCTAACCCTTGGACAACCCTCCAGTCCTAAGTCGTGACCTTTATATAGAGGAGTTTTAGGGCTTCATTTTGATGGAAAAGTCGTTCTTGCCCCCAACCTTGTCCTCCAAGTTTTGTGGTCTTTCATGGTCAAGTGAAACTTCTTTGGCTTTTTGCCCAAAATAGCTAGACAGCTTTTTAGACTTCTTTGTACTTTGCCTGAAATGGGATTGTCTTGTCCCCTTGGTCCATTTTGACCCAAATATTGCATATAACACATTGAAATGTTAGAACCAAACATATAAGCACGAAATCGACCACAAACTAAGTGTAGAATGCATAATATAATGAAAAGTGATATGATAAATAAGCTTAAAATGATATAAAATATGAGCTTATCAGAAATTTTGTGTATCGTAAATCCACTTCTGACTATTTTACCTTCGTTAGTGGTAACCTGGAGACATGGAGAAGTAAGATGCAGAAAGTTGTTGCTCTATCAAGTGCAGATGCTGAGTTTAGAGGTATTACAAGGAGTATGACAGAAGTTCTCTAGTTAAGAAAGCTGATGACTGAGTTTGATTTTCCACCAGATCGACGTTCCCATCTAGTGTGACAACTATACAACAATACACATATCTGAAAAACTGGTGCAACATGACCGTACCAAACACATTGAGATAGACAAACATTTTATTAAAGAGAAGTAGGAAGGCAAGACGTTCTCACCAAAGCATCAGTTGGGCAGTCATTAACGAAGTTTTATTCAAGTTAGGTGTTGGATATCTCATCACTCAATTTGAGGGGAGTGTTAGATAAAAGAGTGAAGATTAAATATTTCCTTAATCTCTAATTTTCCATGATCCCTAATTTGTAGAAGTCATGAAGTAGTGGTAGTATAGCAAAGGTTGGACTCTTGTACTATATACGTGTGTGATACAAGTCAAGAGAACAGAAGAAAATTTCCCCAAATTCTTGTTCATTAAATACCTGGTCATTACAAGTGCCACATAAACTCTAGATAAAAGGAAATCTCGAGCCAATTCAGGTAACTGCAACATTAAATAAAAAACAAGCACTTAATTCATATCTAAAGCTATGAATCTGGCGCTGTTTAGCCATGATAACAAAAGCCACTCTGAAACAAGAATACCTTATTACCCATCACAAAATTCAGCGAGTCTACACCCCACCTTGTATCAGCATCATCCAACACATCATTATGGGGAAGGCTAGCAACCTGTAATGAAATAGTGAGATATTACCAATTGAATGCAAAGTAACTATGATTCGTTACTTGTTAGTAACATGAAAGAGTATATCTCTGAGGGGAAAATGGTAATGCCCACTCACCTGTATCATCTATGTGATCTCAGCAATGCACTGCCGTCTTGCACGGAACTTTGCACATTAGTTGCCCACTACAGCACCCAAAACTCGTATAGAAGCATTTAATGCAGTTCCCATCAGTAACAGAACCTACTTGTACAAATAGTTCCAAGTAATGCACTGCACGAAGCTATTTCGGATCTGGATTCTACGCTGGTAGTGGTTCGTATGGGGAATGAAATTTAAATAGTCCACCCCCAAGATGATTATCAACACGAAATGAGCCTAGATGGAGAGCGGAAACCACACCGCAGCCCCCATGCCACCACGAGAAGACACTCAAATATTTACAAATCCGCAAGCTAATTCGATTATTCCGTAGGAGGTAAGTTCTTGATTCTGAACCTGAAAGTGACGATGATGGTGAGGATATGCACCTGATCCCACTACAACATCGGTTAGATCAGTTATACCCAAAACTGTTAGATAGTGGCCCTCCCCAGTGGCATCATAATACATATCCTCTACTGGGAGATTCTATGCCTATTTCCCACCATGAGCACAAGTCGTTTTGACAATGACGTTGGTATAATAGAATTCGGCCAATTATTTCGGGATAAATACCATTTGTAGCAGTCCGCAGAGAAGTATCATATTGTGCACGCCAAAAGAGAATTTTGTGTGTACAAGAGTGACACGAAGCGGTAGTTACTTTGGTGCAAGCACTTTGATACCTCTTGCGTGTGGAATCTCAGTGCGTATTACAGGCCTAATGGGTGCAAGTGAGATATCATCAAAATGGGCTACTCACACACGTACCGAGCTATTATGGTTAGCGAGTATCATCGCAATCTCACGAAGAGCGTCGTCGCCAATGAATTGGCTGGGTTAATAACCAAAAGTCCAGGTACCGAATATTGGAATAATAGTAGTTTATTTATTTATTATTTATTAACACACATGTAGTTTACTATTTTTAAACACTATTGAGTTTGATATTTTAGGCCTTTCGGCACAGCATATGCAACAGTTGATACAATCTAAATATGCTTTTGAAGTCAAGTATTTGAAAGCCTAGTTTTTCCTACAACGGGCAATTGAGATAGTGCACAGAACATGGACGTCTAGCGTCAAAAGTTTGCCCACATATCGAGCATCACTACAACACTAGAACCCTTAAATGTGATTGACTTGACTCTAAGGGATACAGATAATCCAACAAAAAGAAGCTTATCTACATGTTCTGGGCTTTTAAGTCATGCATTGTTGGTTACCAACATTGTAGTATCTGTTGATGGTACGCATCTCTATTATCCTTAGAAGCAAAAATTACTTGTTGCGGAGACTCAGAATGTCAGTGGACATATTTTTCCTACTGCATTTGCGTTGGTTGACAACGAGCGTGAGGCTTTGTGGTACTGGTTTTTGGAGTGATTAGCACTATACGTGACCAAAGACAAGCCTACTTGTATCATTTCTGACAGAGGTGCAAGCTGTCTGAAGGTAATAAGCCAAATTCCATCATTCAAGGGTTAGACCGATATTAATAGATCTTGTCTAAGACATTGTTGTTCGAATGTGAATGCCACATACAAAGATAAGGTTGTCAAGAAAATGACTTGGAAAATGGATTCAAGGTCGAGCGAAATAAAGTTTCACGATCAAACGAATGAGATCCTCGCGCGTACCCCTGCTGCACACCAGTACTTTGCTGACATTGATCCAGTTAAGTGGGCACTGGCCTACGATGATCGAGCTCGTTGTAGTATTATGACAACGAATCGGGTCTAGTACTTCAATGAAGTGCTTAAGGGGACACACAGAATTCTGATCACCTCAATAGTGCGACAAATGCAGGAGAGCTGCATTAACTATTTCAAAGCACGAATAGTGATTGTACGAGGATAATCTCAGCGATTGAGGCGTGAAGCAATAAGGCGAGACTCTTTTACGAGAAGACAACTAAACGCGCCCTAAGCCATCACGTGGAGTCCATATCTTCGCCTGTGAGGTATGTGGCGCAGGCGACAACATGAAGATAACAGAAGCAAAACCACGTCATACTCACTAACTGTATGTGTTCTTGTAGAAAGTGGTCGCGCTTTGGCATCCCATGTTTGCACGCGATATATGTTAATGTCCTTATTACTAAACTTGATATTTGGCTGCACAACATAAATTTAATAAATTAAAACGTGTAGGTTTGTCGCAAATAACAGGTCAACTCTATAGATTTCTGTGTTCTGCAAATGACAATCCAGGATCTCAAGCGGACATATGAGATGACATTCTACCTGCAGGATCCACGATTTGAGGTACCTGCGCCATCTTTCATGCTTGTGCATTCCCTTATTCAACGACAAAAGGTGAAGGCAGGTCCCAAAGGCAAAATTGAGAGAACACCAAACGAGATGGATGCGGGAAAATCGCAAAAAACAATGCATAGTAATTATTTATTTTCTTTAATCTCGTAAATTCTTTTTTTAATATATCTAACCATAACCTAATATTTTTGTAGAAGAAACATGCACCTCCAGAAGTTTACTCCGGTGGATATTATGATTAGAGTTATTGTATTTCTTATTTGATGTATTGTTTATTAAGGACTTATATCAATGACATCATTTCACAATAAAAACAATTTATTAAGAAAAGACCAAAACAACAAGTGCAATATCAATAAAAATATTTCAAACTAAATTTTCCCATAGCATTTTCCATGAACTAAACATCTCAAGCTTCATAGTTTTTAGATATTTATGCTCATCAGTAAATATCGCTTCGTCGTTCACAACAAGTAAATGGATCGCCGGATCAATAAGGTGTTATTTGCCAATATGAATGTTTTAACACAAAAATAAACTCTCTTTCACCATGCTAACTGGTCTTTAACTTTACGCTGAGTTGGGGAGTCAACAACGAAGGAGTCATACGCCCTACTCCAACATCGGTGCATAAATTCAGACTTAAAACCGGCAATGATATTTCACAACCAACATAATCCTCATCCCACATACCACCTTCTATCATGAGATCTACTGCTACTTTTAATATGGGTTCCCGCCAGTTGTTAATTGTGCCTCATCCTGTCAAGCTCACTGTCTGTGGAAAAATTTAATTTAGTTAAAATAATGTAATTCATGTAAAATATTATTGAGAAACTTACAACAGACTGAACTCCAAATTGTTACTTCGCTTTGAGATTGCACTCAAATAAGAGATATTGTTTGGTTTGTAGGTATTGGAATGGTAAATTGTTGGTGTGGTTATATAGGAATGTACCTGCTATTCCCAAAATTGAGATTTAACAAATCTCGCTTTTTCAAAGGTCCGGACTAACACCCGGCTTTTGGAAGATAGAACGCTGACTTTATGGCACAAAAAAATTTGCCCGCAGTTCCCATCAGTTACAGAACCTACTTGTATAAATAATTAGGTTAGGTAACATATTATAACTTATAAGTTAAGGTTTGTGTACAATTAAGACTTTTAATTTTATCAATCAATATCTATGTTCGAGAAGGCGATTGTCTAGGTGTTGGGCGATCTTTGTCTGCTCTGTTCGAATACCCATTTAAACCGCTAATACGGATGCCTAGGTGGTTGCTTAGGTCGCGCTGGGCGGATCTGTCCAACATTTTCTCGAATACGGATCAAAATTTGTAGTGGTTTCACAAGGCATGCCACGTCTCACAATCCACTTATCAATAAAAAAAGATTCAAAACCTTCCCACGGCAAATGCCTCAGCGACTTCCACCGTCTCAACCACAATCCACCTCCGCCCATCCATCATCAATGGCATTTAAATGGATGCCACTAATGGTCTCCATATAATTTCAGTCTATTAACGTGACCAATTTCAATATATTGGGTGTTTCTTCTGATGATGTTGCCTAGGAATATCATGTTAGAAAATAGATCCCTCTCTGTATTCGGGTTACGTGTCGAAGGTGCTCGTATATGAGTCAACTTAAATAGGAAGATGTGTATTACTCTTATTAAAATCCTGAGCCCAGGATGATGGATTATAACATCACATTCCTATTTAAGTATGTTAATATTTATGTGCGAATTCCGTGTGGGACATTCCAACACATCATGTGCTTCGTCCTTCTCCTTAATGCCACCGTCCTGGTGATCCTTTGTATCCCCGAGTCCCGTTCATCCTGAAGATGGTAGGAAGGCCTGCAACGTGAAGGAGGAGGGAAGAATTGTGAGATGTGCAGAACAATTGTCGGGAAGAAGAAGAGACCGGAAGAACAATTGTGAGAAATGAACAAATGAATAATTAATTGTGAAGACAATTTAATATAATTTGAGCAAAAAGGAAGGGTGATCACATTCTGTTGTTTAGGCATTGTATGAATGTCTCGATTTATTTGGTTTTATTTTTTGGGTCGCGATGCCAGAAAAATTTAAAATCTCGTGAATCCTAAAATACAATTCCACGACCCGATACATTTTAATATGTAGTTTTTTTATAGGTAAGTGATTTCATTCTCTTTAAGTAAATATTTACACAAAACAAATAAAACCTCAAAAGTGGGCACACAAAAAACATAACTGGGCCAATCCATTGGATTGGTCCAGCTCGATTGATTACTGGGCCAATCCATTGGGTTGGCCCAGACCTTCTAGATTACTGGGCCAATCGGCCCAGTTCTTTTGCCGAGAAACAGGTGATGGGCCAACCTTAGGGTTGACCCAAGCCACTCAAACCATAGGTTTGAGTGGACAAAATATTTGCCGATAGCCACGCTGCGTTTTGCGACCGCCGGCCACAAGGTGGTGTGCTGGAGCAGGAATCACGAGCCTTACCTTTGGATGGAGATGAGGGGGCTGCAAATAGAGGACGACGAGCACAGGAGGGACGCAAACAAGGTGCGCCAGCGAGAAGGAACCACGAGCAGAGTGGGAATCGACGAGCAGAGCAGGAACCACGAGCAGACCAAGAGCAGTACAGTACGAGAAGGAAACCGACAAGCAGAGCAGGGGAGAGACACGAACAGAGAACCGACGAGCAGTGCAGGAGGAAGCCGGAGCAGTACACGTGGGAGAGAGACAGGCGAGCAGGGACCGAGCAAGAGGATGTCGTGCAGGATACGCAGGAGACCGACGAGCAGAGCAGGAGAGGGACGAGCAGAGCATGAGGAAGCCAGAGCAGTACACGCAGGAACCACGCAGGAGCTGAGCCAGAGCAGAGCACGAGCAGAGAGACAGGCAAGCAGGGACTGGCATGCGGGAATCGAGCAGGAGGATGCTGGAGTAGGATACGCAGGAGACCGGTGACGAACAAGGTGCACCAGTGACGAACAAGGTGCACCGGTGAACTGGAACCGACATGCAGAGCAGGAGAGAGGCACGAGCAGAGAACCGACGAACAGAGCACAAGCAGAGCAGGAGGAAGCCGAAGCAGTACACACAGGAGATCTTTGGCCGACGACAGCTCTCGCACAAGTAAGAGATATGACATTTTAATATGTAGTAAGCATAGATATGGCATTAAATGATAAGTTTATACCCCATAAAGACACAATTCAGTTTAGTAAATGACCCCCAACATTGTGTCCAAAAATTAATTAATTTCTTACAAACACTGTTCTAGAAGTCGTTAGTTGGCCCCTGATTGGATTAGGGTACACTTGCGCCTAGACGGTCGTACATTAGCCTAACCAAGGGTTTAAACGATATTTGAGCAGGACATTTACCTGTTAGCAAGGGAGATATTTGGGCCATCAAATCAAGCATGCTCCATCAAATCTCAAGCATGCTCATTAAATGAGTCACCATTGATCAAGCATGCTCATTAAACAAGCATGCTTACTAAAGCATGCTTAGTAGTGAGAACTTGTGTATATATA
>JAOYMZ010043690.1:0-10610 GCA_025802335.1 Pinguicula primuliflora | reverse complement strand
CCTCTGCCAAATACTCGACCACGCCGAGGCCGGAACATGCGGTAAGCCATTCTTAAAGGCCATCCCAACAAACTAATGAGACCCTTTGTTATCTTCACAATGGGGTCGGTACCAGAGGATGAAGTTTTTACATACATGTAGAGGAGTCCAGCAAGTATTCCACCGAGATGACCGAGAAATGATACACCGGGTACAAACATTTGGATGATAATAAGTTCGGCCCAGGCTGCATAGCGTGCCGGGACAACAAGTCCTTGGACAGAAGTATAGTCATCTGACTGGGAATATAGGACTACTTTCATGGCAAAGAGCACACCAGAGAATCCAACTGAATACTCATCATAATAGGCTGTATCATAATCAAAGAGCAGAAGACATTTGGCGAGCAATAAAGTGAACCCTTGTGACATAACAACTAGAGATGCGACCATAGATGCAAATTCAATGCTTCCCATCGCACTCTCCAATTGTATACCTTTCCATAATAGTGACAGCATGTTGTAAACAAGGTGGGGTTCGCCCGTGTGATAGAATGCTGATAAAATGAAACGCTTCAAATCCTTGTGCTGATTCAACAAAATGCAGGACTATGTTAGTGTGTCTGCAGAACAGAACATAGATAATGGAATTAATCATGGCCAACAACAGCTGTTTCAACGATATACTATCAGCATGGCCAAATAAGTTCAATTCCAACAGTTTTCCATTTCCATTCAAGAGTTTTAGGAGCTTCAACTCCCGATTATAAGGTCTCTAAGAATGTGAATAAATCCTTTTCTTAAATTCCTAGAAAAACAGTAATTAGCAAATTAAAAGGACTGGACTGAATATGCCTTGGAAAATACAGATTTTCATTTGATACATAAGAACGGCAGAGATGTTGGAAATGGCCATGAGGATGCACTTCTGAAAGAGTTAATATAAGATGGAACAACGTTCTGATAACATAATGACTTCCAACACATTGTCAAATTTCTAAGCACACCACACGACATAGATTGTCAAAATATCAATTTTTGTGTGTCGTCTCCAGGCATTTGTAGCTGTAAATCAACACATACACATCTGATCCAACCCAACCTGGCCTAGACATAGGTAGTTTTGAAGGGAGAAGGATAAGTAGTTATTGTAGCATATTTCTCAGCAATTATCCTGGCCAGTAAAAAATCAGATTTTCGATACAATTTTCAGGATCCAGGATGATAGAACCTTAGAAAAATGCAGCAGTCATGGACGGACAGTACTGAGCATATAATATGAAAATTGAAGACATTTCAAAAATCTTGAATCGGGCCACGGATTGCAACTCGGTGACCAAAAGATTCAAACACCAGCCATACCTTCAGAATGAGGTGTGGATTGAACAAGACTCGATTGATTGTCGGGATATATGGCTTCAGAAATGCCGGCCGCAGATAAATGAGTGTATTAGCCGCCATAAGGGCCGCCGTGACCGGCGGCTTACGGCGGAGGTGGTAATATTGGCCACAAGCCTGCAACAGAAGCAGCGCAAGCATACCTCCCCTTCCCCTTCCTCTCTCCATTAACCTAATCAAACAAAATTCAGTTCTTTGCTTGCAACCGCTTGGCCGAACGAAGAGAATTACTGAACAAATGCTTCAATCTTCCGCTGGGTGGGGGCGGAATCGCATACATATTGGCAATAGAAACTTCCAGAACCATCTCATGTGCGCCGACATTCGATCACAAAGCGTGTTCGCACCGAATTAGGAATTTACAGAAGTTTTTCTTTTCTTTTGTCTCACACTCTTTTTTTTTCCACTCTTTTCCGGCTAGATACTAAACGTGAACCGAAATACTAGCTTTTACCGGCTTTGTTCCGGCCTCCGTAAAAAGTTAGCATTAATATTATAAAATATAATATTAAATAATAAAAAATATAAAATAAATAATTAAGCTTATAAAATAAAAAATAGTAAGATTTATTGATTTTTATCATTTACATTTAGTACAATAATACTCATACAATACTTTATTAATACCGTTTGTTATTGTGATGTGTTAACCATCACATTCACAAATTTTATAATTTATCATTATTTCTTTTATTTTAGTTGTGGTTGTGATTATTGACACATCACAATGTCAACAAGTATTGTTAATAAAGTGTATACAAATAACATTTCCATTACATCACGAGCCAACACTTATGCACAAAAATCATTACTTTGAATCTAAAGATAATGTTAATCCCGTGGCCGTCAGATGTTCGAAAACCGGTCAACACCTATGAACCATTGCTATGAATTTAATGACAAGTGAGCCGATTAAAACTACCAGGAGCGAAGCAATAAAGCCAATTGAAATTACCTGACATGTACAAGTATTGGAGGTCGTTTCTCGCTGTGAAACACTTCAGACAATTTTACCACGACTTCTATAGCAGGAAGATTTTTTTTTGATAGGTAAATGATTGTATTAAAAACCAACTCTTCAGTACAAAATGTAAGGCTTGGGAGCAGTTCCCCTAGCCTCTCTATCAGGTCTAATGCACGCTTAAACTACTAGTTTTACATCTAAATTCAAAGAAGTTGTCGGATCCCGCAACCAGTCGTTCAGCGTGCATGTGGCTGAGGTTTTTCCATGAGCTTGCAGCCAACTCCATACTTCACACTTAATGTGCTCCATCGGGTTTTTGTAGCTTTCATCGTCAAACCGCACACAATTTCGATCTCTCCAAATCTGCCAAACACCGGACATCCATAAGGCTTTCCATATTTCTGCACCTTCATGACCACCTATTCTTTTCATGTGACTCAGAAGATGCTTAAGTGGCTCACGTACGGGATTTGGTGTAGTTCCCAACCAATCATACAATGCATTCCACATTTCCATTGCTTGATTGCACTCAAAAAACAGATGAGGGACTGATTCTGTAGCCATGGCACACCAGACATAGTGCATATGCGTTTGTTGGATCATTACTCCTCTCGCTGCTAGATTGTCCATCGTAGGTAAACGTTCCTGCAGTAGTTTCCAGACGAATAACTAAACTCTTTTTGGAGCCAACCTACTCCATGCTCTCGTGAGTTCATCAGTTACATTAGCAGCTCTGTCTGATACTTGGCTAGTTGAGAGTTTGTATGCCGAAGCCACAGTAAAGAGGCCTGAGGTTTCAGCTTTCCAAATCCATTTGTCCATGTCCTCACTGATATGGAGCAGATCACTGACTGTGTGCAACAATTCAGTTAATATGTCTGCTTCCCAATCACGCAACATCTGCCTGAAGTTTAGTCTCTCCACAGACAATACGTTTTGTGCATCAAGAACTTCACTGACTGCAATTTCCCTGTCAGCTACTAAATCGAATAAGTCAGAATACATTGTTGCAAGAGCACCCTGACCTGTCCAGTTAGCCCGCCAGAAGGGTGAATTTTTGCCTGTTCCCATCACTAGTTTCATGTTGTCCGAGAACCAACTTGAAGTGGTTGTCTGTGTCCAGATATCAGTCCATAATTTCGGCATGTTATCAGGTACCATGATGAGACTCACTTCCACGTTTTTGTCATAGTAACCCAGGTATTTTCTGGAGATCACGTTCCCCCAGAGACTTCCTGATTCAATTTTCAATCGCCACACCCACTTTACCAACAGAGCTTCATTCATACTGTGTAAATCTCTTATCTCCAGGCCTCCTACATCCATTTCTTTACATATCTTCTTCCACTTCACCCACTGAATTGGTCTCTAACGTGAGCTTGAGCTCCTCCACAAGAAGTTACTTAAGAGTCTCTGTATTGTCTTTGCTACTGACTTCGGAACCTTGAAGAGGGATAAATGGTACACCAGTAAACTCAGCAAGGAGGACTTGATCAGTGACAGCCTGCCAGCTAGTGTTAAGTAGTTGGTGTCCCATTTGTTCATCCTAGATTTCAGCTCATTTATCAGACCTTGCCACATTTTTAAGCGCCCCGGGTTGTCACCTATGGGGAGACCCAAATAGTCGAATGGAAATTTTCTAGTAGAATAATAGAGTTAAGCTGCATAATCATCTACTGTAGAAGGAGCTACGTTCAGTCCGAAGAGCTGGCATTTTGAGTATTTAACTGAGAGGTCTAATATTAACTCGAAAGTCTGGAGCAAGCATTTAATCATAAATATGTTCTGATGTCCGCCTTCCATCAGCAGCAATGTGTCATCTGCATACTGCAGATGTGATATCTCAAGCTATTTTATATGAGCTCCTTTCAACAAGCCAAAAGAGGATGCCTGTTTAATCAACATGTCGAGCCCTTCAGATACCAGTAGAAAGTGTAGAGGAGACAGAGGGCAGCCCTGTCTGATCCCTCTGTGCATTTTCAGATCTCCCGAGCTACTACCGTTTACAAGCACTGCTACTTTGGCTGAAGTCACACAGCTTTTCATCCATGATTTCCATTTAGCAGTGAATCCGAACTTGTGCATCATTGTAAATAGGAAGTCCCAGTTGATAGTGCCAAAGGATTTGGCAAAGTCTACCTTGAATAACAGCAATGGCATCTTACTTCTCTTATAAGTGTGTAGCAATTAATTAGCAACCAAGATACTGCCCAAGATTTGATGCCCCTTGAGAAAGCATGTCTACTCCTTTGCTATAATTCTGGACATCACCGAGCTCAAACGCTTTGATAGGAGTTTTGCCAGGATTTTGTATCCGCAACCAATAAGAGAGATAGGTCGGTATTGATCCAAAGTTTGAGGACTATTCGACTTTGGAGCAAGTGTTATCCATGTGGTAGCCAAACTCTTTGGGATCCTAGCATCACAATAAAATTCCTGCAGAAAAGAGATGAAATCAGCTTTCACAATGTCCCAGTATCTTTGCAAAAAATAGAAGTTGAATCCATCGGGCCCTGGGCTTTTTTGTGGTGAGTAGCTCATCACTGCCTCTTTTATTTCAGCCTCAGAGAAAGGCTCTGTTAGCATTTGATTCTCCTTATCTGAGACTTTCTGTTCAACTTCTAGATTCAATGTAGGTCTGCTCCATGTTTCATCTTGAAATTGCTTCTGGAAATGCGAGTGGATTGCTCTTTTCACATCTGCTACTTTATCTAGCCATTGAGTTCCAACTTGAAGACCTCTTATTGTATTGCTGCAACGGTTATTTTTTACTCTAACATTGAAATACTTTGTGTTGCCATCACTTTCTCTGATCCATTTCACTCGCGGCTTCTGATATGCCAGCTTACCCTAACTACTGAGCAGTTTGTTCAATTTTACTCTCAACTGCTCTTTTTCACATTTTTAAGCATCTACAAGGGGTCTTGTTTCCGATTCAACATCAATATTTTCAATTTGTTCAGTTAAGGCTAAGAGCTCTCTGTCAATGTGACCATAGACTTCTCGATTCCAGCATCTCAGTTTATCTCGCATCCTCCTTAGTTTGTGGTGCAGGACAAAGGCTTGATGTGTATAGTCTCCCATTCCGTCTTTACAAAGTCACGGAAACCTTCAACATCACTTCAACCATTTATATTATTGAACACTTTAGGGCCCCAATTAAGAACTTCGTCCCTTAAGAATACAGGTCTGTGATCTGACAAACCTCTCGGCAGAGCTGTCTGATAGGCAGATGACCAGGTGTCCATCCATTCTGGGGATAATAGAAACCTGTGCAGTCCGCTCTGGCTTGATTCCCCTCCACTAATACATGTGTACTTGTGTCTCTGCAATGAAAGATCAATAAGGTTAGTATAATCAATGAAGTAGTTCAAATCACGCATCTAGGCATTATTTGGCATCGAATGGCTTTTTCTTTCATCCGAACTCCTCACAGCATTGAGGTCTCCTATAACACACACTCTCGCAATGTTGTCCTCGAGTATATTAACGGTGATTTTGCTCTAGAACTCTCTTTTTCCAGTGGCTGTCGATGGTGCATACACATTCACTATTTTTATGAACACTGAATCCACTCCCCACAAACCAGTGACTACTATGAACCCTTCTTCAGACTTTGAATCCAACAGCTTAGACTTTCCTGTATTCCAGATGCATAGAATACCACCCGACCTCCCAATCGAGTTCTTGTGAACCCAGTCAAAGTTTTCATTCGGCCACAATCTCTTGCATTTGTTTCTAGTCATCCTTTCGTGCTTTGTGTCCTGCAGACAAAAAAAAATTTGCGTGGTTTTTACTTGTCAGGTCTTTTACCAATCTTTTCTTTGCTACTGTCCCCAACCTTCTAATGTTCCAAGAAAGTATTCTCATTGTACTTGATCGGAGACTTTTTTTACTGGGTTCTGTTTGATTTTTCTCTGATATAGTTCTGCAGCTGAATTTTCCAGATTTTTCAGTCGCACGATTATCTTGTTATTGCTGCTTTCAGAAGTTACCCCCAACTGCTTTGCCGTTTACCAGATTTTCTGTGATTCTGCAAGGGGAGTCTCTGCATTAGTCTCCTCAGGTACTCGAACTTCTGCAATAGGTTTGTTGATGGTTAGCTGGCACACATTTGAGGCCTGGATTGTTTGCGAGTTTTCTCTCAGCCTTTCATCTGATCGCGCTGCAGAGTTGATCAGACCCGCAGCTGTGAGCTCTAGAGATCGGGGTGTCAGGTCGAGAAAGTGTTGTATCCCAAAAGGATCTGAGTTCTGAGATTGCTGCACACGGGGAGTATGCATAATATTTGAGGAGGATGCCTCTTCAGAATCAAATATATCTGCACCGATATCCTTTCTCAAGTTGCCAGGCGAGAATCGCAGCCGTTTACCTTCATGATCAGTCTTATTTATATCTGCACTTCTTGCTTCGGGAATAATAGGGGGTTCCTGACGTCTTGCCATCTCACACAGTTTTCCCACAATTTTTGGACTTCACCAACTATAGCATCATCTGGGTTCGCGGGATTTCCCTCACCCTTTGGACTCCCATTTTTCTCAACATCAGCTTGCTTACTCATTAGTTCCTTACCAGCCTCAACACTTTTGTTTTGCACATTCCTTACTTCGGGTGCCAGCACGGGCCACTCTTTGTGTTTTAGCTGTCCTGGTTTTCTTCTCATGATATTTCCCGCACCCCAAGGGCCCTTATCTTCATTTTGCTCTTCATCAATTCGCACCAAGAATGAGCCACTGTCAGTTTCAACTTTTACCTAACTATGCACTAGCATTTGAGAAGCTATCATGATCATTACACGCCCAAAGCGCATTTCAGACTTGTTTACAGTATTTTCATCTACTCTGATCACTGATCCTAGACTCACACATATTTTAGAGAAGAAGTGGGCGTACCAGCAATGCAATGGGGCTCCCCTTACGCCAGGAAATCTGGAAATTATTTGACTCATACGCTCACGTCTATTCATCTGGAAATCTGGAAAAAATGACAGCAAACTATATCATTTCTATTAGGGGTGGGTAAACGGGTCGGTACTGGGACCGTTGGTACCGAAAATCGAGTACCAATTTCCCGTTTTATCGAAATTATCGGTTCTTCGAGGAAACGAATCGGTTCCGATGACAGGATTCTGAATCCCGTCGGTTCTCGGTCCGGTTCCAGGAATGGTATGTGGATAATCGGTTCTCGGTACGGTTCTCGATTTTCGGTACGGTTTTTTTGGTTTTCGATTTTCGATTTTCGATTTTCGATTTTCGATTTTCGGTTTTCGGTACGGTTCTCGGTTCTTGGTACCAACAGTCAGTTTCGATGCAGTTTGTTGATGGCCTAGAAGCTTTGTTTTTCGTATCAAGGTGGTCAATGCATCAACCGGTAAATTAATGCTTTAAAGGATATTTTTTTCAATATGGAACCTGAAATCAATGGGAAAAAGGAAGAAGGGCAATGTGAAGAACCGATTCCCGAACCGATTCCCGCATTCCTGATTATTTCGGAAATGCGAGAAATCAGGACGGATTCGATGTCGAAATTTGGACGCCGAACCTAAACGGGACGGTTCCAAAATACTGCTAATACGCGGACCGAATTCCGATTAGGGTGATTTTCCCTCTTCCTATCAGTGGTTGTTTCTGAGTGGCTTAGAACGTTCGATGTGATACTCTATCCAATCCATCAAAACGTAAACATGGATCGTCGCAATCGAAATCAAGGGAGCTTGCAGAAATGGGTGTGCAGGCATTCTGTTTCTGCCCAATACTATGCAGCAGCGGGAGCGGTAGAGACCAAGTATACGTTGCAGCGATCCCACTTCGGGCGTCAAGAGGTCCGGCTCAGTTTCTCTTGTCCGCTGCATACTCTCTCAATTCATGGGAGTTGCAGCATTTCATGGTTATTGTGAAATCTTCTTCTGCACCCTCTCAATACCAGGCAAGAGAATTGTTTGTTCGAATCAATTTTGTATGCTACAGAATGCCCATGTCGAGCTGTCTGTTTCTTCTGAATTGTTTCAGGCCGTAGCTTATGATTTTCAGCCCAAGGAACCGGAGAATATAGTTACTGCAGTTACAGCACTGTCTGGTAGAGAAGTGTCAGGTGAAAACACACACTCAGACTCCTTAACTTGGAAGGCATGAGAATTGAGAACTAATGTTTGTATTGTATTGTATGCTAGGATTCACGATTCGATTTAAGATTTGAAAATTGATCATTTCGATTCACGATTCGAATCCCAATTTAACAACTATGATTGTATGTATGAATGACGGATGATCTTCTCTACTGTGTCTGACTATGATGAAGCTTTTTGTGCAGGAGTTGTTCTTCTGAGGAAATTGGAGAGGCTTCCAAGAAGAAAATGTTGGTTTGTAGGCTACTCCAACAAAGACACTCGGGATGCAGCACAAAAGTTCAATGAAAACTGGGAGACTGATCTCAGGATCGGACACCATGACTGCAGAAACTACACGGAAGGTATCTTCTCATGTGTCTATCTTCTAATACAGCCATTAAAAGCTAAGAGCATGCCACAAAGCCTGTATCTGTACACTTTGCTCATCATTTCCCTTCATCTCAGAAGCAAATAAATTTTTTGGGGGTTTTTTATGGTTTCATCAATATTTTGTTGGAAGAGCTCGTTGAGTACCTAACAGGCGAGAAATTCATACTGGAGTATCTGAAGACAAGCAATTACAGTAAAAAATGAGATATCTAAAGGACAATAAGGTTTGTCTATCCTGCACTTTGAGACTTCTTGGTATATATGCATTCTTGTTAGATACTGTATTAAATTCATTTCACGAAATAATAAAAACCATCTCTGGCACTCTATTAATATACAAACTCAAGAAAGATTACATTACAGTGTGCTGTGGTGTTCGAATACAGGAATCAAAACTCCCAGTCTCTGGCCTCCCAAGTCCTACTCAGAATGAAACATAGCAAGATCAAAAGTAGAATTAAGCGCCACAACCATTGGCAGCGTGTACCGGGGCGTGGCTCTTGTTTTCTTCAGACCTCCTATTGATCACCACATACCATGTAATGGACTCCAGCACAACGGCGCAGGCACCCATGAATATGAGGACTCCTATATAGGCTCTCCTCCATTTCTCAGCAGGGTCCAAAATATCCAGTCCCTCAAATATGTTGACGATGCTGAGACTGATGACGCTGTATCCAATCGCGTGATGGTATATATTCCAGTATAATCTGTACTTGTGATCTGGTTTGGGCCTCAGAAACAGGGCAAACACCTGAAGTGTTGCAAACACAAAAATTGTGATGCCGGTGTTTCTATGAGCGGTCTGCTCTATGCCTGGAGTATCGCCTCCCAGTTTCAGACCGGTGGCCCAACCGGCGACTCCCACAATATAGGCAGAAGCCTGGGTTGCGATATGCAGGTAAAACCAGGCAGGATTTGCTGCCTTGAACACCTTCAAATACCTTGCTACCATAACTCCCAGAGGAACCATGATTCCCCAGCTCACAACATTCAACACACCATGAACCTGAAAAAACACAAATCTCAGATCCCACATTGATTATACACAAATGTGGTGCTAAGCCTGTTATAAACAGTGTTCGAGAAATCATGTGTGGATTCTCTGGGACGGTACGTCCTCGCCTAAATGCCCACTAAGCGGGTATTCGGGCAGAGTGAAGGCTGCACGCCTTGTGCCTTAGATGACTGACTTCTCGACCAGAGGTTATAAAAGTATCACAGACTATGTTTCATTTACATTTCTGTTCCGTTGCACGGATCCTCCTCCTCCTGCTATGGCGGTTCCCGTTGCGAAATCTATTGTCCCATACGAGCTCAAATGCCCTCCATTTGACGGGTGTTGTTCCGGTACACCGGTCCCCGACAGGTCCCCGTGCTGCCATACCTGAGTAAAACTCGTCCTTCCATCCGGGAGTTGAATGTTTGCATACAGGATCATCTGGTTATCTGTGTATTCTGCAGACAGGTTGAGGACCGGGAAGCTGAGTGGAGCCTCCTGCAGCACGGTGTCATAGTCTATAATCGGTGACGTGTAGGCATGGATGAGTCCTGTTGAGTTTCTTAAAGCAACCAAGCACTGTGAACCCACCATCATCCCACCTCCTGGATTGAGTGACCATACAACCCACTGTGATGTGGTGACGCCGGTGTGCCGGTAGGCGAGGTCGACGGTGGCATTTGCTTGGTGGTAGGTCCAGTGTAGGAAAGAGCTGAGGACTGGGAGGGCGGTGCAGGTTGTGTATGGTGGGCGGTTGTTTGAGAATGAGTAGTC